>WEKX01008992.1:0-34259 GCA_013390025.1 Pitta sordida | reverse complement strand
TTTCCTTTCCTTTCCTTTCCTTTCCTTTCCTTTCCTTTTTCCTTTCCTTTTTCCTTTTTCCTTTTTTTTTCATTTTTCCTTTCCTCTTTCCTTTCCTCTTTCCTCTTTCCTTTCGTTTTTCCTTTCCTTTTTTCCCCCTCCCTCCTCTTTCTCCTTATCCCTCTGTCTCATCCTCAGTTGTTTTTTGTCTTTTTTCTTCAACTCACTAACTAGCAAAATAAATGTTAAAATAGAAATAAGAACTAACAAATGAAATAAGCTGCTGACAAAACATACGTAACAGTTGTGGTATAAACACCCTGCTAAAAAGAACAGATTTTCCATAATATCTGTCAGTTTGCAAAAAGGAAAAAAATACCTCACAGAGCAGTAGAAATAAATAACAATGTGATGTGTAACTAATATTTTCTAATTTTCATAAGAACCACCATCTTGGCAATATTGTGTTGCTTAGGAACTAACAAAAACATGTCTTTTTTTGTTTTGTTTTTAATGGCTCCTTTGTGCCCTGATATTTTTCCAAGTTGGCAGCTGTAAGGAAAAACAATGTGATTTGGTTAGATTCAGCCCCTCTCTCTCTCAAGTCTGGAACCGAACAGATAAGAACTTGTGTGTGAGAATACAAAGTTTACTCAGCACGAGTAAAAAGCTTTTGATGTTTGCTATCCAATCTGGCCCGGCATCTTTGAAGTTCAGTTACTCATGCCATAGTCCCATCATTGAGAAATAGCCATTTTCCCTGTGTTAGTTAAAACACTTGACAGATAGAAGCAGCCATAGCTAAAGCAGTAGGATTTTGTTTTCAGAGCTGATCTAGGCATTTTTACTTCTGTTTGTCCCAAAGAGTGAAAATATTCAATCAGACATAAGGAAGAAAAATAAAGAAAATTCTACAGTCTAATTTGGTATCCTGTTCCTGAAATATTTTTCTATACATTGGTCATCTGTTAAATGTAGTATGCAATTTAGTCATTTGAAAAGCTCTGAAATACTCAACGGAATCCCTCTTGTATTCCTGACTTTGAAGTTAGATATTGGTCTCATTTGTTAAACGTCTCAACCAACATCAACAAGGAACTCTTCTGACACATTTCTATTCCCATTTTTTCTCTTGATCAAGAGGTCACATTCACAGCTGGTGTAAATCAGCAGTTGGTGGACCTCTACTGATTTACACCAGCAAGGATGTGGCTCAGGGAGGCTGAGATGAAGGAAATTGCTCCCAGTAACCCATCACAGAGCAGGAAGTGGAGCCCAGCCCTGAAACCCTGTCATTTTCTTTAGCTACAAATTCATAATTAAAGCAGGAAAAGCAGTATGGTTTGTGGAAAAGCAATATCTCTTATCAAGGTCTTTTGAACTATGCAGTGAATTATTTAATTGGCATGGATAAATTATTTTCACATGAACAAAATCCAGTCAGTGTTAAATATTATGGATGTCAAATATTAAAATGATTTTCCTGTGCTACTAGTAGTGTTCTTTGAAGGAACAGAGTCTTTGTTCTAGGAAATAAAGCCATACAATCAGTATACAACTGGGGAAGTCTCACATTCTCTACCTTTTACTGGGTAAACCTTAGAGAACAAAGCAGAAATTCTTCTCTTTCATCCTTCATGGGTTCTCAAGGAGACCAGCGTTTGTGATTTTTTGAGGCTATTCTAAAGGGTCAGTTAGTTTACATTCAGTAGCCAAGTAAAAACTGTACAGACAGAAGGAGTACCACCACCTTTAATTGGAAATGTGCAGTCTCAACAAATTGTAACAATTCCAGCTTCTATTTTTATTGTAAACATGCCCTGAGTTAGCTGTTGGGAAGATGAAAGGCTGATACAAAGGATAAAATTGTGTTACAAAGAAAAATGCTGCACAATGGAGATTTTTTTTTTCAGGATTTCGTTCTGTAAGACCCTTTCAGGTACCCATTGAGGATTTTTTTTTTATTAACATCTATGTATTTAGTGCATAGTATTGAAATTTTTCCTCCTCTTTTGTTACCTTCTTAGCTCTATTTCAAGCTTTGCCTCTTACCACCAATCTGTTGACCTTTTCCTATAGAAGGATATGAAATCTGGGAGACAGGCACCAGGTCTTAATAGAACTCTTGATAGAAGAGGTTGCAGACAGATTGACACATGCCCATTCCATCCAGTAAAGGAAGAAGCTGAATGATGCACTGCCCCAGAGATAGTTGTATTTTGTCGTACTGAAATATGTAAAAGCTGTTCATACTGTGACTCAGAGTGTTTGAAAGAGTTTGTCTAGTCCTGAATTGCTGTAATGCTGGAATGTGCTTTAAACATACCATTTTGTACCTTGGAGCTAGTGGAAATAAAGGGAACAAAATTTTCTACTAAAACTCAGGAATTATGATTATTACTGTTTCTACAATTAAAAGAGAGACATTAACATGTCTTTACAATAAAGCACTAGGCTATTGTCAAGTCTCCTTTTTCTCTAAGAAGTAACAGAAACGAGAGAAGGGTGCATTAGCGCAGATGTAGTGGACTATGCTAATGATTTTTATGACTTCAAATCTTTCTGTAGGAAGGTCATGGATACCTCTCCTACCAGAGAGAGAATTTGCTCTCCACGACAAAAAATGCAGACATTTCTCATTTCAAAACAGGCAGAAGTGAGATAAAATTAGGGAAGAAAAAAGAATGAGAAAATGGGTGCCTTTGACCTGCTGCCCCTCTCTGCTGTCCCCTGGTTAGCCCATGGGAAGGGGTGAGGAAATGGATGTCTGTAGAGATACATCTTCAGTTGGTTCACAATTCCCATCTGTGGATATCTGAGACCCGTTGAACTCACTGTTCTCCAGAGGCTTGGTGCAGGTGGGTTTACCACTCAGGGAGAGCAGGGGATTTCCTTGTGAGAGGTCCCTGTAAGAAAGGGCAGATATACATATAGACACAAAAATACTTCTTTGACAAGGTGCCAATTAGGAATGGGGAATGTGCTTAAATCCAGAGGGACAGTAGTTTTGCTGTCAGTTGATCTGTCTCTGTGCACAGATTTTGTGCCCTTTTCAGAGTGAGGAGAAGGAGCTCATGGGCTGCTGAGCATTTTTTTTTCTTTTTTACTCCCTGGAGAATAATACTCATCTCCCAGGGTAATGCTAATAATAAACTTTTCCTCCTACACAAATGATTGAAAGGTGGTTCTTGAGATATAGTCCAGCAAGGGAAAATCAACATAGCTCCACAAAGCTGATTTACTGCAGTCTTTGTTTTGATCCAATAGATCTATCCTGTAAAATGAACCTTTGCCCAACAGAGGATGTGATTTTTACATTGAAAACACCATGTAATCCTAGAAAGATAAACTGCTGTGAGTTTTTATTTCATATGCAACATGACTCTTTTTTGTTGCTTGAACAGTGAAAAGAAATATTAGAATTTATTCAGTGTAATTGTGAATGAATTCTCTGGACTTTAATTCCCGTGTGTGTGCAAATTCTGAATTTAGACATAAAGTCTAATGTGTTCTTAATAATGGGCTTCACTGCAATATAGTTGCAGGCACTGTATAGTACTGGCCATACTGTTTTTCCACATCTATCTGCAGTGAAAGTATTTGTGTTTGGACTGTAGAATAGGAGGCTATGTGATAATCCACATTTGTCTCTATATTCAGAGCTATAGAGCAATGCTGCTGGTGGCTTGCTGCAATGAGGCTTGCAAACACGGCTGTTTTGTTTGAGGACATACAGAGCTCATTGCATGAGAGCAGCTATCATTTCTGGTTCAGACTTAACCATGGCATTTGTGATTTGAAGGTAATACGCTGTATAGTGTTCTTTTATTTCCCAGATTCTCCTTCCAAAGAGAGGAAACTCGTAGGCTGATGTTTTGACAGTAAAGCAAATGTCGATTGCTCTTTTATAAATTCTGACAAGCTACTGTATGTAACATTTATTTAGTGCTCTCTGTGTGTTGTCAGCAACACTAGCTAAATTTCTCTAGCAAAAATAAAAATGTTCAATCAATCATATGATCTGGGCAATCTGTATTTGTATTTTCAGTGTGTCATAACCTAGTGTTGCTTGTCATTTCTTAACTGATCTACAAATATTACAAAAGCAATTTTCTGTCAGACTAAGGCTTGATCATATTTGACCTCAAACATCTAGGCACACTCACTGGAGAACCTCCAAAGCTCCACGGATATTTATGGGTCTTGCTCCTTCTGTGCTGTATCCATGGGTATCAAAGATAACTTACTTGAGGTATTCCATTTAGGTTCCTTCCACCTTCACACACCTTCACATCACTTACCTTGTGCCAGTTTCTAAATGTTCTAAAGACAAAATTAATGATATCTTTCTGTCTTCAGCTGGGTGTTGTATGAGCCTAGAGAGACACCCACTTTTCTTATGTTGCTCTCGCTCTTGTTCCCTCTTCTCTCTCTTACTAGTTAGGTCTTTGTTATTACAAAATGTATCTTTTTTTTTGGTTGTTTGGAAAGTGTACAATGAAAACAGAATACCAGCTGCATCTTTGCTGAAAGAGCAGCCTTAGTTAGCACAGTAGCTTCGAAGCACACTGGGAAACTGTTGATGCTGCAACCTCTATGACTGAGAATATTGCTCTGTGAGTTGTTTTTTATCAGGAAGCTGTTGGCTGGGTGTCTGTGGATTTTTCTGGATTCAAATTTATCCTCCCCCTGCTTTTCTCCCCAATACCAGATTTATCTTCGAAATGTACTCACAGATGGTATAAATCATTTCTAAATGTCCTCGGTACAATGCAGTTTCTTAGGAATTCCTCTTCTCTTGTTTTGCAAATGTTTTTTTTTCTTTGGCATATTGAAGTGACCTTGGTGTGTCTTACAATATTCAGTATCTGGAAGCTTTATAAAACTCATATCTCAGAAGTGTCTGACATTATATTACAAGAGGATCTGTAAACCTCCGTGAGATGACGAATGTCTTTTTTAAACAACAGACCAAGACTTCATTTAAATTAGTAACATGGAGATTAGAGGAGCTCTCACAGGCTGTGTTGCAGCCCTGCCAGGACTCTAGGAATATCAGTCACATGAAAGCTGTTAAGTTTGAGATGGAAATAAATCAAGGAGCCTGTAAAAACTGTCAGCGGGTCAGGGAAGTTTATGAACTCTTGCTGTATCTAATCATAAATCGTAAGAATAAGCTAAAACTGAGAAGAAAAATGTCCTCTTTTGTAATCTAATGCTGTCTGTTAAGGCAATAAAACTCAAATGAAATGCATGCATAGCAATTTTGAGTTGGTACTTTACATTATTACCAAAGTGAAGGAAGAGTTTCAAAGTTATAAAAGCGAGACAAATGAGAGGTGGATCTGTACTGGTTGGTGTTTCCAGGCCTGCATCTTCTCTATCTTTCAAGAACAAGAGCACTCATCCAGCAAAATATGTAAGCATGTGTAACTGCAGACACCTAGGTAGACTTCATAATGACAATAGCACAGATTCATATGCTCAAAGTAACATGGAACCGAGTTCTTCACTGGGCTGGAGCTTTAGGATGGGTGTAGTAATCAGCAATGTGATACTGTGCAGCTTGTAAAGGATCAGACCTGGGGGAAATGTGAGCTACAGTCTAAGGAGTGAAGAAAAACCACGGATGGGTGTGTGTTTGATCATTGTGGGCAAGAATGTAAATAATTTTTGAAAGATGCCAACTATTTAACCTTCCAGATTCTCTCTATTGCCATTTCTGGAACCCTTATGACCAGCTTGTTTGCTTTTAAAGTTCTCAAGCTCTAGGAACCAAAGAGAACTGTCTTTGTCAAGTTTTTTTTTTGTGTGTGTGTGTGTCTTAAACTCTCTTTCCATTTCAATCACTCAGGAAATATTTGTTTAGACCCCATTGACTTCCAATCATACTTTGTGTAGGGATGAGAGTTCATTTGTGGGGATTGGATTGCAAGGTGAGGGCCTGAGATTGGAAACCTTTCTTGCATGTCATACTGTTGAAAAGCACTGTGAATGTTTTTGACACCGATATCATTATGCTAGTGATCCAACTCGGAGTATGGTAAGTGCTCAGAGTACTTTACAATGGTATGCCAGACAAGGAAGATTTTACAATCTGGGGCCCTGACTTTGCAATCTGATCCTCACTGATGAATCTCTTACCCTGTCTGAGGGACTACTGAAGTCAATAGGACTAGTTGAGGAGTAAAATGCTATTCTGAATGAATAAAGGAATTGGGAGGAAAAGCTGGGTACTGCATGAACAATGCCTGAATAAGGTAGAGAAAACACTTCATCTTGTATTTAGCAGAATATAGAAAAGTTTGGGATCAGGTTTTCTTCCTCTGCTTCTTAGCAGGATTTGGAATTATTTTGGAATCATCTGGACTATGCTTGCTGATAAGAAATTTGAAAAGGTTATATGCATGCAATTATAGAATATGTACACAGATTTTACACCCTAGTGTATAAATCAAGGATGACAGAAGTCAGTGTGAAAACATATTGCTGAGGGAAATACATATGTGATAAGAAAATCTGGACAAGGTTGTAAAATAAGTACAGATTGAACACTGTACCACAGTAAAAATACGCATTACAGTTGTTAAGGCCTGATACAAAGTGGAGTCACATTTCTTCAGAGAGGAGCATTGTGAATGTCCTGTCGAAACAGAGCAAAAATCTTTTACTTGCTCCAAAAACACTTTATGTAGTTTTTATTCAGAATGCAAAACTCATTCTTGCTGCAGTTTTTATGAGACAGGCAATGAACCATGTTTGTTTTTAAAACAAAGTTCTAGTTTCATGAATTGTGAACAAAAGCACTGAATGAGTTCTCCTGAACTCAGATAATACAGTGATCCTCTGCATAGTCGTGATCCGTACTTTCCTGGATCCACATACTCGCTGTTGATTTTCCAGCGAGTTGTGGGACCTGGCACATGAGCAGAACCTACTGCGAACCCAGTCTGCTCATGAATATGTAAATTGGTCCCAGCTGGGAGCCAGCGTGGCGCGGCCGGGATGCATTTAGTGTAAATGTGTGTTTTTGCACGGCTAGAATTGTCCTCCGCTGGGCTACAAGATGGGGTGATGGGGCTGCCATTGTGTGTGTCTGTACGTGAGAGCAGGAGGCACCTTCCCCTGTCCTGTGGGGGCTGGCGCCCGGCCGCGCCGTGCCGGGGCAGGGTGGGGCAGGCACCCGCGTCATGGTGGGATGAAGTTGGTAGCTGCTGGAGCGGTTATGGGCAGAGGGAACAGGGGCCCTTGGGGTGTCTGTGTGGTTGGCATTGTTCTCTGCCAGGCTGCAGGAGAATTGTATGTGTCTGTGCAGGAGCAGGAGGCACCTTCCCTCCCCACCACTGCAGTGCCCTTTGTGTGCCCACAGTTAGGCAGGTCCCGTGGATGGGGCCCAGCGGAGCCCAGGGGCCTCTCGGCTGCTGCTTGGCGCTCGGTGCCAGCCCCTCCACTCGGCGCTCTGCACCCACCCCGGCGCTCGCCCACCTCAGTGGAGCACAGTCAGACAACTGAGACAAGCCTCACTCTCAGGACCGTCCTCCAGACGTTATTAGGGGAGGGAGTGTGGCTACAGGAGTGGCGTACTTGAATACTTAGTGGGTTCGTTATCTTTGTGGATTTCAGGACTCGTGTGAAGAGGGCCAGACCCACAGCCTATGAGTAATGGGGGATTACTGTATATCTGAATCTGTATGATACAGCTAGAGTACTTGCTTGATGAATAAAGCTAAAGATGGTTGTGAAGGAGGAATGCTTTGCTAGGATGATTTCCCGGAAAGAGAAGCTATAGTTTAAAGAGAATAATAGATATTGTAGATGCTTCTGAATCAGGAGTGTGTTTTGTTAGTCAAGACACCTAATTTCAGAGGATCGTGTGTTCTTAAGACCTAAGAAATTTTGGTTTCTCATGGCAGTTACTGAAGATCCATGAGGCCAGTGTTCTCCTAATCCAGATTCTCTAACAGTGGATAAACTCAGCAATGAACTGGAAGGTGGACATATGGCAGCCACACGTGTTGTGCTGTATACAAAGCTTTGGAGCAAAGGTTAGCACATGAGAGCCTCTGGCACTCACTAAGAAATCCTTGACTTGTATAAGATATTACAGAACTAGCTTGAGTTTATATATGTAAGTTGAAGAAATAAAAGAAAACTCCGTGTTCAGATTTCATGTGGTATCAAGATGAGGAAAATCTCCTATCTTGACATGGAATTGCAAGTATTCCAAGTAAAACTGCTGTACTTTTGATATTTCTCATCACAGAAGTAACAGCTCCCCATGTGGTCTGTCCCTGTTGTGTTACCTGATGTGTTCTGAGCCAAGCAGCCTGACCTCAGGAGAAGCTAAAGAGCTGCCTCCCACCATGGGTGAGAGAAGGGCAGCAGGCTGCTGGGCATGGAGATGGAGCAAAGTTGCTGTGGTGTCTTCCCTGGATCTGTAAGAGAACACTTCTGTGGAGCAACAAGCCCTTTTGCACAGATATGTGACTGGCAGGTTAAAGGGACTCCTCTGAGTCATTCCAAGATCACGGAGCTGATAAAAGCAGGATAATGGATAAAAGAAAGGACCAGGGTAGACTCCCTAAAAAAATTCACCCAGATCCCTTTTTTGCTGACATACATGGGCTTCCCTTTGCCTCCCTCTATGCTTGTGCTGACCTCCTCGTCTCACTGAGAGCTCAGCCAGCTGTTTGTCCTCTTTGCTTTTAGAACCAGTGAGGGGCCTGATTAACCTTGTGTGTGAATTGCGTGGTGAGGACTAATTGCTTGTACTTCCTTCTGTACTGAAAAACATGTTTTATACTTGTCCTCCAGACACAGACAGGACATTAGGATTGGGAAAAGGCTATAAACCAGCTCTTCATTAGTTTTTCTTGATTGCTACTGGGACAGGACCTTATGGCTTCACTTCCTCTGAGAGGGGGTTACTGAGACAGAATAAAATGGAGGTGTCCAGGTGTCCATGACATAGTTTCCCTCTGCAACAAACCTAAATATCTTTCAAGAGGAGAGATCAGAGACTGCAGCTTTTGTAATGTCAGCATCCTTGTTAAATGTTTAGCAATCTGAATTCAGCTGTAGTAATACCTCTAGCTTTTTTGTTCAATGGACACAAATCCTTTAACAGACTTGTAATGATATTAAAGATGAATGAAGAACATACAATATTTAATTCCTTGTCTGTGATCTATCTTGTAGAGGAGTTTGATGTGAGTGTTTGCTTATTATACTGAAAGTGGAGGTTTAGTAAATAAGAAGGAAAATTAAATGGGTAGGATGGCAGAGAGAGCAGGGGTGTGTAGCTTGTGACAACCAGTGAAGGATGGTCTAGAAGGCTGTGACTGAAATATAAGTCTTATGTCTTAGAACCAGAGGCAATGAAAGAGTAAATTGGCAATGGGAGATTTCCTAAAGTTCACATAGTCAGAAGGATAAGGAAAACAGTTATTACATAAATCAAAAGCTTTACTAAAAGATCAGTCAAATGCAGCTTCAAGGGACTGGCCTTGGCAGCAAACATCTTTACATTGTTAAGTCACCTCACCGAACTGGGACAGAAGCAAGAATTTTATTAACTGAAGGCTGTTGAGAGGCAGGTGTAGAACAGATTAATTGTTTGGAGCTCAGCTGGTTGAGAATGGCCCAGCACAGAAAGAGATAAAAATTAATACCAGATCATTGACCAGGTGTGATGACCATGTACAGCATGGCTGGGAGAGCCATGAGGCATGCCATGGAGTGAAAGGACAGCGAAATGTAAGTCCCCAACTTCAGTGGTGAGAACTACACAGTGTGTCCTGACACACTGACTCACACTGGCACTGTGCCAGGTAAGGAAAAGGGAACAGAGAGCTAATTTTCAACCTGTAAAAGTGGTTATCTATTGCATGTTCTCAGGAAAAAGGGCCACAAGTCAACACTATATCTTACTTTCAAGAGTTTAAAGGAATGAACAATTTTGCGTTGATACAGTCTTCTGATATGCAAACCTGCAGCGGGCTGCTTTGGGTTAGGTGAGACTGAGCAGCATACTGGCAGTGAAGGATGCTGCAAGAAAAAAAATATTTATATAAATATCTGTGGAAAGAACTGGCTCATAATTAAAAGGCCTGTTATCACTTCCCATGCCTGTGTGAATCCCCGCTTTGCTCACCTGCACTTGGGTCTACCTCTTGTTTGTGGCAACTTCTGTGGCAACTGTTACTTCCCACTAGTCAGTAACTGCGCTTTGGCCACCTGGGATTTTCGAGGACACATTCATGAGAAAAGCCAAAGATATTATTTCTTTAGCCACATACTCTGCTCTGTTCCTAACTGTCTTTTCTTGTAAAGTAGATGTATCCACCTGTGTATGCTTTGAGCCAAGAAAGGAAAACAGTTTTGACCTACATAAAGTCAAAAGGAGCTGCTCCTTATTGGTGTTTAGCCATCAGATAAGGCAATGGGGTGATATGAAAGAGTGAAAAGAAGTGATTAATGAAAGCAAATGAAAGAATTCAACTGGTATTCCTTAGGAAGGATATAAATAACAGGAAAACATGTAGGAAAAACCCATATAAATTGTAGTGGTCATTGGATGTTGCTGAGAGAATTAATTCAGTGAGATTAAAGATTAGAATAGGTTCTTATTTGGCTAATGAATTTCAAAAAAATTATATAATAGCTAAAGGCAAAGATTTAAGATGAAATATGCTGTGCCTGACCTGAGATCTGCTGAACACTGATCCGCTATTAGAGATTCATTGGTTCAAGCTACTGGAAACAGATGAGATCCTGATCTAATCTGGTGTGGTAGAAATGGTATTTCTCTACCTCCTGTATTCTGGTTTGAAACACTGTGATCATACCCATTTCCTTGAAATGCTTTCACGCCTCAACAATATTACTCATGCGTGATTGTTCCTTCTCTCCTAATCCATTTTAAAACTGAAACTGCTTTGCCTTTTCTGTAAAAAATATTCTCCTTTTTTTTTTAATGATTTTTTCCACTGCTTTCTAAAGGGCAAATAAGTTTAATGTTAAGTTCTTTTAGGAGTGGAAAATATTTAGGTTTCAGTGTCCAAAAGGGTCTTCCATTTATTTTGATGACATTTGTAATATATTAAAACTTCAGTACTTCACACTTAAGAAATGCACATTTTGTTTATTGAGGAACGTAATCTTTGCAGTTTTAGGGAAATTGATTTCCCCCCGCCCCCAGCAGCTCTCCTGCTCTCTTATTAATTCATTATTCAGTAATTATCAATATAAAATATATTATCAGATTAACTACCAGACTAGAATTTGTTTTTCTTTTGCCTGTTTCAATAACTTCTCAGAAGAATGGGGTAGGTACACAGTAGAGAGGCCAGTAATTGGGATGAAAGGGAGAAATGTTAGCAGTCATTATGCTTCAGGGCATAATCTGATCACCAGCTGTAATCAGAAGAGATCATTGTCTCTAGTATTTAACACAACTAAATTTGTCATATTTTGATGAGGAAGCAAAGAGGAAGAGTATGTCTTTGACTGATCAGGTATTGAAAACAGCATCACTAGCAAAACAGTTTTTTGATGTCAACTGAATGTGCATACGTTATACATCAGCTACCTGCCAGCTAACCAATTCTACAACTTTGTTCAAATTTACACTTTCTTAGAGTGACTGTGAAAAGACAATGTTTAAAGTGAGCTCCAGCAGTGAAGCAGTCTAAGCATGATAAGAGACCTAACAATTTGTTACTGTTGGTGAAACCTGTGGGAAGTCACTTTTTGGTAAGGTTTTGGAAATGTGGCAATACAGAATTTTTGCTACATGGTATTTACTGAAATTATGTTGGTTCAGAGACAAGCTAACTTTCTTCACAGTTCTTTTAACTTTCTTTAAATCAAATTGCAGACTGCTTCCCTCTTCAGTCGGTAGAAGAGATTTTTTCCCCGGAAAAATGTCTCCAGGGAAATCTAAGTGGAGAAGGGGAAGTTTATTATTGAATGTTTTGTGCAAATTGGATTAGTTTTTCTTGCAACCCATAGGAACAGTATTATCCCCCTATTTTAAAAGGGTACCATAGGAAAATCTCAACATAATTGATATTGAGATTAAAGTTCACTATCCCATTTTTTTCTCTAAATCAAGATTTTTCTTTAGTTCACTTCTTGGGAAGGGTGAAAATGAGAACCAGTTGGAAGCTTTGTCCGCTTCGTGAGCTGAAGCTGAACTATTCAGTTTCAAAGGAGAGTGGATTAACATTTGTGTACCTCACTTCCATGGCAGTGTTACAATTATAGTGGTAAGTGAGAAATATCAACAGGAAAACCCCAGAAAAGGAAAACATTTTGCTCCTAGCATTGGGGAGGTGGGTTTGAAGGCTGAGGTGAGTGACTGAATGACCAGTGTGGCTTGGCACTGACATGAGTGCACTCCCAGGTTTCTGGTTTGGTTTGCCACGCTGAGCAGTGGCTTCACATTGCTCCACACTGGCTTCAGGGCCTGAGCGAAGGAGGTGGATGAAGTGGAGGCTGCTTGAGTTTCAGGGAATATGCAGCTGCTGAAGATGGAAAAGACATGAGGAAAATAAGGGAGTTTAACCAGGCTGCAAATGTCACAGGGAACAGCAGCCTGTGTGCAATTCGTATGATGGTTACAGGCAGACAAGAATGTGTAAAGAGTAACCAAACATAAGGAAAAAAACACCAGGGAAAGAAGAAGACTGGACAGATTACAGAATGAAATTAAAAGTGCAAAAAGTGATAAGGAAAGCAAACGCAGAGAATGAAAGGAAGACTGTACAGGAGGTTAAGAGAGAGAATGAAAAATGTTTCCAGAGTGTAAGGGCCATGAGGTCAGTGAAGGAGAGCATAAGGCTGCTAAGACATTGCAAAGGTAATTTATGGTCAGAAAACATTTCTAAATGTAATGTATGCCGTGGCTTGATACTCACAAAAGGAGGACAGGGGACAGATGCCACAGGCGGACATAAATTTCCCCAGAGAGGAAGAAGAAATATAGGGAAGGGGGAAGGTGTCAGCCTGACACAAAACTGCCTTGTGACCTTCAGAGACTGGCAAACAGTGTCAGGATGGGATATTAATTGAGAAAAATAATGTCTTATCATAGTGCCAGATGAACTGAAGAGAGCTGAAAGTGATACCATTCTGTCATTTTGGGCCACTACTAACACATCAGAGTGGCTTCTGTGCAGCATAGCGTGGTTTCACAGGGAACTAGTTTGTCTAGAAAGTGAACTTTATTTTGCCAGACGTGGTTGAAAAGACTATAGAATGCTTCTGAAGTCACAGCTAGCCTTAAGTTACTCAGTTTATATATGTCTTGTTTTCCTGTGATCCTGAAATAAGGGAAATACTTAACTGTCGTGGGGAATATGTTTAAGGCAATGATGACTTCCCATGGTACTAATAACTACCAGGGCTCTAAGCCAAGATGTTTTTACTCATTGAGAAATCATTGTGACTATATGAATGTGTATAAGGAGGTTTCTCATAATGGAAAAGCAAGAAAAGTATCTCTAAGCTTTAGTCAAATTACTGTTAAAATACTGCATTTTGCTATTTACCTTCCACAGATGTTTCAGGGTATTCACAGAACAAATATTCTCTTGAAAAAACTGGGACTTGACTCTTAGATGGTCCAAGTCAGTATTGCTACAATGCATGGAAAATAGAGTTTGATGCACTACTCTAAGTATGTTTCTGTGTCATTTTGCTGTTCCTGAGGCCTTTATAAAATCTTCCTATGGTTTCCAGAGCTGTTTTCTCAGTCTAGACTTATGAGGCCAAATTCTCTTTTTTATTCTATTGAGTCCTTTCGTAATTATTGTCTGACAACTTCTAGTGAAGAATTCATCTGAAAATGAAGAATCTCTAAGGACGAGAGTTGCTAGATCTGCCTCCTGTGCCAGGTGTTCCCTCCATTCCCTGCATAAGGCAGAAGACAGGGTATGTCCTGGGAATAGGATACAGCTGTGCTTTGTTCTGCTCAGTTGTCAGTTGGTATGAAAGTACTCACTCCAGCAGCATAAGACAAAATGCAAGGAAGTTGAGAGCCACAGATGGCTCTTCCTTTCACCTGGGGCAGTCAGATGAATGAAAAAGTCAGTCTAGAGTTGATGAGGCAGTAGGAAATTTTTCATGTTCTTCACTGTAGGTAGGTTGAGTCTGTGCCACCAGATCACATAGCCCTTACTTTGGTGCTTCTTACCATGATTCTTCCTGTTTGCTCCTGTGGGGGTAGCATATGTGAGCATATGTGTGCTCACTCATGTGAACAAGGGTGATGTGCTTGGTCCCACAAATAATTGTGTGATTAGTCATTCCTGTAGAGAGGGAACATCTAAGTCAATTGCCTCAGTTGAATATAGCCCACAACATCCACTTTCAAATTCAGTCACCATTTATTTGACACAGCATTTAAATTAGAAGCACATTTTCTTGGAGACCTCTTGGCATAACCAGTCCCAGAGTGCTGAGAACGCTGACAATCTCCTTTTAAAGCCCTGCTTACTGGTATGTGGACAAAATGAGCAGCGCTCAGCTTTGCACTGCTTAATAATAGCATGTATGAGGCCTGGATAGGTTACAGATTGGTCAGTCTATCTCAATATATCAGGTGGTGGTACAAGGCACTGGTATCTGCTTGTTTAAATGATTCAATTATTAGTAGTAGAAACTTTTTTCTTCCGTCACCTATCACTATCCAAACAATTGTCTGCCATAGCTTGAGTTTAGCACAGTCCAGAGACTCTTCCCAGTGGGTGCTTTGGATGTAGACACAGTTTTGGAGACAAGGAGTTAGATGGCATAGATGTGATTTGTTTCATGCCAGTTGTCCTTAGTGCCAGAGAATGGCCCAAGGTACGTTTCATTCAGTGGAGGCAAAGCTTTATCTGTTAGTAAAGAGCACAGCATACTTTTCAGAGGATGGTGCAGAAGACCTGACTTTTGTTTCATTCCAGACATGTGTTACTGTCACTATCAGTAAATTCATTCCTGATCTGTTCTGCTACAAAAGAAAGAGAACCTGGCTGTGAAGACAGGTTTCTACAGAAAACATTCTGAAGTCTAGTGGTCAAAGTATGAACGTCTCCTTGGATGGATCTCCACAAGAAGTGAGAAGTCTGTATCAAGGTCTGAGGGGTTTTACTCTTTCCTATGACAAGTGGTACATCTGGAGGTGTTCCATTAGAAACAGAAAGTTTTGTAGTCTGTGTTACTTATGTAAACACCAGCATGAGGTGCTGTTGAATCTTGCAGTCATTGGAAGCCCTTGGGCCTGCTTTTTTGGCTACCTGCTGCTCTGAAACTCTGTGATCTCTAATTTCAGCCAAGGCATGTCTTTTTGCTGTTGTGACAGGAGCCTTAGGAACCTGAAAAGTCTTAGCTCGACCCTTAGGGGTGTAAGGCTCCTCAACATGGCCTGTTAGGGCAGAGAACTGGGAAGACAGCACTCTGGAAAATGATGATGGAGCTGAGCTATAGAACTTGAGCTTCCAGGAATCACTCAGGTTTGAAGTGTTTAATTAATTCTTAAACATATAATCTTATTTTTACAGAAATTAGGTGTTTCCTGTGGAGTGGAAGTTTCAATTTTGCAGCTGAAAAGTTTCTAACTAAAAGTTGAGGAGAAAACAAAAGGATAACAACTAAATTACAGCTGCTCCTATTTGGCATACTAAGCAAGTCACTCAGCAGAGGACACCAAAGAAGGAACTAGTGAACACTAGACTGTGCTTGATTAAAAAAAACCCCTTGCCAGGAACAGTTATAGGTAGGTGGGGGGGTGTCTGTTAATGCAACAGAGGAAGCAGACCTAGATGAGCTTCCTGACCCTGTCTATCTTAAAATTTCCTATGTAATCTCCACAGACATCTCCTTCAGCGTAAATATACTTTGGCCAGTAGCCTTGAGGTTTATTAACACCATGGAAAGTAATTATTGCCTTGTCCACACTCCCTGTGGTGGTTATTATTTAAGTATTTCCCTTATCCTGGATTGCAGGAAAATAATCCACCTCATAAATCTACTGACAAACAGTTATGCTGCAGCAGCTCAGGAAGTGCAATATTCTCTCTGTGCTAATTTCAGTAAAACAGCACGTTTTTGTAAATGAGCTAATCCACAGAAAGTGACAGAATGTTACATTGCAGAGGCCTGGCTGAGCTAATGGTACAAAATGAAAGAATGTTTTCACTGCCTGTCCTCTGAGTTCAGTTGGCATAATAAAATGCTTCTTTCCCCAGTAGAATATATGCCCTTCTACTTTCCTTCTCTGTCATAATAAATGACTGGCCTGGAATTAAATGGGTTGTTCCTGGACATGGGATGTTAGTGATGGAAAAGACCTGTTAGATCACACAGGCCATCTCTTTGCCAGCACAATGCTCCTTACCTTGCATTTTGTAATGCTTTTTGTAATTTAGTTTTGAAAGTCTCGAGCAGCCAACCTTCCAGTGGTCTCCTTGCAGGTCTTTTGCTCAACATCAGAGTGTGAACTTGTGAGCAAAGACAGTCAGGTTACAGAGCCTTAATGAAGTAGCCCACTAATTATGAGGAAAAACACATTAAACTGCCACAGTAGCAAAATGCAGCATATAGGTTTAAATTACAACTGACGTAATTAAGAAGAAACCTTCTCAATACCATGTTTTACATGGTTTATTCCATGACTGCATTGAAATAAAAACTTGTAAACAATCTGCTCAGCTGGTAACTGAGAACCAGGATAACGTGGTCAGTTCTGCTCACAGTAGTTGGAAAGTTTCCTCTTGCTGTTGGTCTTCCTTATTCCATCTTACAACTCCCACCTATATCTGTGCAGGACAGGTAATAATTTCCATAGGAATCCTGTGGGGTTGATATGTTTGAAGACTGGAAAACCATGTGAGGAATTGTTTCCCCTCACAGATGTTCTAAGTTCTCTGCTTTGCTGAGTTGTGGCAGCCCAGAAATTGTCTTTATGTGTCCTCACTGACAGTGTATGCCTAGCTGTAGGGTCTAGATTTAGCTCTCAGAAAGGATGACAAATATCACCACTGGTTTGATCATGGTTTACGGCCTCCTAAATCAGTGTTTAACACAGCTTTAAACCATATCATGAACATTAAAAATAGAAATTGATTTTCATCTGCGAATGTATGTGTCTTTTAATTCAATGTCTCATTTTGTGTCATGATATTTGCACTCATGTTCCCCAGTGTACACTGTTAGACTTGGGTGCTGAGTAGCCCATTGTGTCTGGTTAGGATGATAATTCAAAAGAATTTAGTATAGAAACCAAATAGGGAGATTAAATTTGCATGAAGTAGGTGTGATTAAGTACATGGATTATAACTAAGCCTGAAATGGAAACCGCTCAAACATAACACTGATAACATGGAAATCTTTGTCTGATAGTGAGTCTTCAATTGGTCCTATTTATGGGATGCCGCTATTAGGTAGTGCTGGTAAAGAGCACACTAGTCAATATTTCATACTTTCCAGCAGATATGTGTCTGGCTGCAGCTGAAGTCTTGAGACATTGTGGCTCTTCCAGAAGGCAACAAGCAGCCTTGCCATTCTGGGATGCAAGACCTCTGTCATTAAAATTTGTGTAGAGGTTTCTACACTTTACTCTTCCTATGGTTTTGGTTTTTTGGTTTTTTTTACTTTTTCATTAATCTCATGTAACTTGGAGTGATTCCGGAGAAAATTATCAAAATGTCTCTAGATAAAACTACTGTAAATGAGAATGGAACCTAGAGGTTCTAGAAGATGGTTTATTTTCTGACATAACTTTAATTACAAAGCAGTACATTCTGTCCAGGCTTAATGCAACTTGGTACTAATTTTTAAAGGTTTAATTATCACTATGTTCATCACAAGCTAACATGTCTCCAGAAGACTGGCTTTGAAAATGATGACATGTTTAGAAGCCTTTTCAATAAAGAAACTGAGGATTTTATTGGCTGTGGATCAGTAGAATAGCTGTGAATAATATATCTTGGACTTCATGTTTTTGTATGGACTTCATGTTTTTAGACCCTTAAAAAACTTTTTTGTCTCTTAAAAAGGTTCCTTAACTTGATGTGTCAAGCATTTTAATTAGAATGATCTTAGTGGCTACGCCTCTCGTCTGTAAAGGACTGCAATGTGTTATTAGTGGGACCTTTAGTTTTATGTAGACATGTCAGATAACAGGCATGGCAAAAACTTTATTTTTTTTCTCCCCCTTCAGTCTTGGTGTGCTCATTAAAAGCTCCCTGAGCCCAACATGGGATATTAGAAAATAACTGGCTCAATAAATTCTGATTTTAAAACTACAAAAAATTAAAGAAAAAACTCAAACACTCTGTAAACCATAAAGGGAAATTGGTCTTTCAGTAATTGAAGTAATTTAGTATCTGTTGGGGAAGTTTCTTTCCATAAATTAAATTTGGCATAACTTAAGTTTTTCTGTATTTAGAAGAGCTCTATGGCAGTGATGAAGTTTGTGAATCACTTGTGGCAAAGCAGTAATGAGTGCATAGGAGTGTCACCCTCTGCTGGGATTCAGGATCTTGCTTTTCTTCATGAAAAGTCTTAGATATTTCCTATAGTGAACTTGTTGGCCCTGAGTATGTTTTACTACCCGTATGAGAGAACTTGTGCCTGATTGGGCTCTTTTAAAAATCATAAATTGTAAACCATTTTTTTAATTCCTACAGAAAAGAGCTTATTTAACATTAGGTTATCAGCAAAGTCAAAGGAATATGCTAAGATTCGTTGAGGGCTTTTCACTTGTACTGTCTTGCATACTAACTTCATGCTAGTCTTGCTGGAATCACTGTTTGACTTGGAACACCATGGTGACCGAACTAGTTTTCACTTCTGTGATCCATGTATTTTGCCATACATCTGTCAAATTGACAAGGCCTGGCCTCATGTAAAGAGGGTTTCTCATATACAGTCAGATCTCCTATACCACGGACCCACGGTCTTAACTGGGTTCCATGACACCCTACTTCCGCGTTGAGCGGCAGCTAATTAATATGCAAATTTGCCCCGCATGCTCAGATGGCTCCCTGGCACTGTTTCAGCACTGTGTTACTGTGTATGGGTTGCCGTGGTGGCTGTGCTGGGGGGGTGGCAGCGAAGCAGCAGAGCCCTGGCTGTGCCCGGTGGGGGTGGGGAAGCTGAGCCGCCACCGCCGGAACAGGCAGCCAAGCTGCTGCCGCTGCTGCTGCTGCTGCCGCCTCAGCAAGTCGCAGTGCCACAGTTGCAAAAAGAGACCTCCTTCATCGCTAAAAAATCATGCTGCTAAGATGTGAAGTCACAATATGGAGTGCATGAAGTGCAAGAGGGCCGACTGTATTTAATGTTGCTAATTAGAAAATGTGAATATTCTTGCCCTCACTTGCAACCTGGCCACCCAAAAAAAAAAAAAAAGTCAGCCATATCATTTGTGACTGCAGCAAGTTCTTGAATCCACTGATAATTGTGAAAACAGTTGCCCCAGGCAACTACTAGTCGAATGACTGACAGCAGTTTGGGGTTTTGGCTTTGTAGAGAGCTGTTATTGCAGACTAATTCTACATATATAAAAGGATTGAGGGATAAAGAAGACTCTCCACAATTATTTTCTTAATCTTTTATTTCCTTCAAAAATCTGTACGTCTTTCTATTCTTTTTTCTGTTGTTTCTGGAAGAAGTGACAGGGGCATCTCAAATGTGTTCTTCATTTTGTCTAGTGAGGTTTCTATCTATTTATCCAGTAGCAATGACACTGTTGGAAATGGAGTGCTCTAGCATACTCTCTAGTGTTCACTTACACTCTAGTGTACCTGAAGGACCCTTAACCCCACAACTTGTTCACTTGTGTTAGTTATATCAGCTAGTCTAATAAAAGATATTAGCTTTTCCTACAAACTCTCATTTACCTCGATATTATTATTGGTAACAGGAATGATGTGATGGTTTGTATGGCGGAAACATATAAGAGCAATAGAGTGTTTCTGCCCTAAATAAAATAGTGAAAGAGGAAAGAGAGACATCACAGGTAAAGTGCATTTTGTAAGGACAGTAGCAAAGCCAAAAACTAAATCTATTTCAGGTGAATCTTCATGCATGGCCAAACTATAGCTACATGGTGCTTTTCAGGAACATGTAGAGATTAGCAAGTTTTGTTGGAAATTCACTCTGAAATGCAGAATGTGTAAGAGAACAAAATTATATACAGATTAGTTCCCTCTTCAGAATTTTTGTTTGTTTTTCTGTAAATTTAAAGTGTTTTGCTCGTATGTAAGTCAGCCAGTACGAAGTGTAGAGTATAAAGTGATATTTTCATTTTAAAATCTTATTTTCAAAAGGATTAAACAGCTCCAAAAATTTAATACAGTAATCCCTTGCTACTTCACCGTTCATCATTCATGGCTTCAATACACTGAGGTTTTTATTCACCCCAGCTTTACTGGTTTGTCCTAGGTTAGAACGGTACCTTTCAGGGAAGATGGGAACATTCCTGGAGTGGAAAGGGAAAAAACCTCCTTATCTACTTTACTATACCTTTCGAATAAAAGGGGGTTTTGGTCAAAAAATGTAGAAAAAGGAAGGAACAATTATTTACTTTTATATATATATTAAGAAAAAAAAAAGAATACACAGTAACACAGCGGTAACAAGGAGAAAAGAAAAATCAAAAAACACCACCGACCCTGCAGAGCCATCAGGGGACGAATGGCCCACCATGAGTCATTAGCTCTCCAGCCAAAATACAGAAGGAGCTCTCTATCCTCCTCCTCCCTTGTTGAGGAATTCTGCCTTTTGTTTAGTTGGATTAATTCTTCCTTCTTCAGAGTTTGATAAGAGCATGGTGGTTATGGAAAAATTATATCTAAGCCATGCCATGGCTTTACCGTATTTACCACTCCTTCATGGATTTTGCTTATCATGGCATCTTTCTGGAGCCGACTTCTGCAATATTCGAGGGATTACTATAGTTATTTCCAATTGAGACTAATCAAATACTTCTGTTAAGCCAAATCCATACTTAGGGGTTTTTTTGTTTTAGCAATTGAGATGGGCCTCACAATGCTTTGCTTCTGTGTCTTTTTCCACTCCCTGCTCCTGTATCATTCTGATGAGTTCAAATCACTTGTATCATTACTTCACACTGCTCAAGCAGAGCCTTGTAGCAGGAATCTGTAGTAGTGAGATGGAAATTTGAAGATGTCTTTAACATGGATTGAAATGCCTCTCCTTTAATGACTTGTGTAAAAGAGGTGTTTGGATTCAGTTCAGCTCCCAAACATGCCCACATTATAAACTGTGTTTCCCACCCTGTGCAGGCCAACAGCAGTCACAGTCTTCAGACCCAAAACTGAGGACAAGGATGAGGCTTCTCTGTGTCTTCTTTATACCAGACTTTCAGGCCTGCATGGTCATGAGCCTAGTAGTTTGGGAAAATGTTAAACCTTATTTCATTAGCAGGGGAAAATGTTTCACACTCTTCCTTCCCCAGATGTGTTGAACACATGCAAATAAAGCTGGACTGTAATCTTGGATTCCAGGCTGCGCAAATGAGAGCCAGAAAGAAGGGGGCACTATACTCAATTCACAGACTTGTGGAAGTTTCCTCTTGAGCCTGATCCTTTGTTCACAGCTACTCCTTGTTTTTCCCTCCTGCCAGAGATAAGTAGTCTTCCACTACAGCGCTGCAAGGTGCAGCTTAGTATTTTTCTATTATTCATTCCTGCAAACAGAGGTGACGGTAGCAGGCATTCAAATGCTGAAATGCTGTCTGTGTGGATGCCAGTCTTGCAAGGAACTATGGGTTATTTAAAATGTACGAGATGCTTATTTTGATGGATATGAGCACCTGTCAGGAATGATTCCATGTAGCATTAAGTCTCTGAAACATTTGTAGCAGGAATTAACATGATTTTGAGACCACAAATCGCATCTGCAGCTTTGTTGGATGGCAAGAGAAATCAACCTTTCAAGTGACACCTGGGCATTTTCCTAGTCTGGTCTGGATCACATCTGTGAAATAAGACCCCTTCTGCTGCCATGTCATGTGTGAATTCCATGGCAGAAACTTATGTCTTTCAAGCTTAGCACCTTTAATTTGATGGCAGTACTTTTCATAAGCCTTTTGAGTTTGGTATCTTCATACTGTACACTTGGTAAGCCTTAGTATTTGTAAGGGGAATATGAAAGACAAATCAAATGAATTTGAAGTAACAAGAAGTTAAAAAAACTTTATTTTCTTTCCTGTTTGCCTAAGGATTATTTATTGTGTTTGCCTTGATTCCAGCCACATAATTTTTCCAAACAGATGCAGTTGATTGATTAATGGCGTTTCATGTTTAAAGTCAAAAGTGTCAGCAAGACTCTTGCACGCCTGTGTCATTCTCTCCTAGAACAATAGCTTCGGCTGAGAAGCAGGGACTTGTGCCAAGTATTCTTGAGGATAGCAGGTCATGTGCCGCTTTTCTGCTAGGAGACAGATATATATAAGGACAAGGGGAGACAGGAGTTTGGGGGCTTGGAGGGCTAACTCTGTTCTAATAATAGGTGAATCACATGGTTGCTAAGTCACCTACAACAGGGCTTAGTTTGTGGAGGTGAATCAAAGTGCCGGGAATTAAGGACATTTCTTTGACTATCCTATGACATACAAAAATAGGCCAAGGGAAATATATATGTGATGAAGAAAGCATTGACTGTCTAGGCCAAAACTCGTCAGAGGAACAGCAGGACTTAATTTCTCTCACCTACTTTTGTGATTACTCTTCTTTTATTTTTTAATAACCCTGCTTGTGAAAATAGCATACAGGTGATCCAGGTTCCCACCTAATATGTAATATTCTGTATTTATGTGTAGCAGGGTACAGACCAGAGTCTCAGCTGTTGGAAACACTGAGTGCTTGACTGATGCCAATTATCCCAGGCAGGATTGGTCCTATCTGCTTAACCTGGTGAGAGAACTGGGTGAAGAGTTGCAAATGGAGAATTACGTGCTCATGCACCACATTGGAAACCTATTGCGTATTCTAGTGTCAGTGATAGACAGCATCTGTATTTGTGGATCAAAATGAAACTCACATGGGCTCCCCTTTGACAGCTGTTTCAAATATAGGGTTCATCATGTTATAATTCTTTCCCAGTACATGCTTATAAATATGCAAAACACCAATAAGTGTGAGACCCTATTGTTCTTTTCTGCACATTCTGAACATTCTGCGTAAATGTATCTCGGGCCTTGGAGGCCAGATTCCTAGATACTGAAGTCAGAGACCTAGTTTTATTTTTGTTGTCAATGGCATTAACCAACAAGTGTGGAGTCCCTTTTTTTCCCCTGACCTTCCATATATTTTCCCAGCTACACATACTAGGGTTCAGAGGAGGCTTCCTCTGAAACTATAAGCCACTAGAGGCCTCCTGAATACTTGAATTGATTTTACTTCCGGGAAGACAGTCTCCTAAAAAGTACATCAGGCTTACAGAGGAAAATGATTTCCAGTTTGCCAAACCAGACTGACACACAGTGTGGCGAGGATGAGCAAAAGATAACACAGATGAAATGAAGAACAGAAATGCGCTTGAAATTCAGCTCTTAAAATACTGCCCATGTAATTTTGAGTCACGGTGAATTACTCATTTCTATTTAGCCTTTATCTGTTGCAACCTGATTAGAGAGAGAAACTACATTCCTTTATTCAGGCATGAGGCCAATATTCATATTAGTCATTTTTGGCCAAAACAAATTTTACAAACTTTGGTCAAAATGCTTAATCCAATAATGCAAATGTAGGGACTCTTTAAATAAGCCACCTCACAGCAATCTCTCTGTTTATTTTTCGTTTACATCCTCACACCTTCTTTCTCTCTTTTTCTTTTTTTCTGTAATTCTTTTTTTCTTTTGCACCAACCTCATTTGTGTTTACCTCTTTTGCTTAAGCATCCATTGCAAAACCCCCATGGATATCAGAGCTACTTCGATGATGTTGATGCTTCCTCTCAGAGCTATGCCAGGTTTGCCCATTGATCCAGGAGCATGTTCGTGTTCATTAATGCAAGGTCACCCCTAATTCCCTCCTTCTGCTCTTTACCTCCCAGCCCTCAGGGGGGCAGATACTTGGAGGAGAAACCCGTTTGCTTTCTGTGTCAAGAAGCTGGTTAGTAGCTTGCTGCTAATTACTTTGGCTACAATAATTCTTAACCCGATTACAGTGATACAAATTAAAGCACTCTTGGCGAAGGACAGCTAAATCCACGTCAGACACCAGAGCCTTGGTTTATTTAGGGACATCTCATTTCTTCTGATCTTGTTACCCAGTTTTCCATCTTCTTTGAGTAATCCTGAGTAAATCTTCCTTCAGCGCAAATCAACACCATACACATAGGCCCAGATTATTAGAAAGGCCTTTGAAATTTTCTCATGAGGTTCATTCTGCAACTCTTTGGGAAGGTCAGGTCCTCCCACCCCAAAGGATGAAGAACAACCAGTGATTTGAGAGCTCCCAATAACATGTCTTTACAGGGCCTGATTTTCAGAGATGTTGCCAGCACCCAATCCTTAAAATCATCCTCATAATCATCCTATGCAATGTGTTTTGGTGTTGGTCCACTACAGGAAATGAAAGTAGAGTTGCATGTACATGTACAGCCTTCGGCCTTTGCTTATGCGAATTAGACAGTTCTTAGATAATCTTGTTTCCAGTACCTTATGTACAAAACCACTTTTGCTTTCTGCATTCCTTGAAAAATGTGATCTTTTTTTTAAGAAATGGGTGTTGGCATGCAGAAAGAAGAATTTTTCCCTGATAAATTGACATCACCTTCTATAGACAAGCAGCATCTTTCTACATCTATTTTCTTCACTGTGATGAGGGCCAGTTTTATTCAGTTTGTTAATGAGACCCTGCTGGCAGGTAGAAAGTTGGACTCCTCTTTCTTATATGGTGAGTTGGGTCAGTGAAGTTGAATTTCTCAACTGCTACAGTCATATACTATAAACTATGAAATACTTCTGCTATAATAGTGTTTCCAGTATCCTGTGAATAACGTACTTATTACTGAATTAGTTCCTTAGTGGGAAGTAAAGTAACAAGATTAAAGAGAAAGTTGTGAATAGATTTAGTTCTCTTTTACTTCTTTTACTCTGACATTTATCAAGCTGAACTCCCCACAAGTCAAAACTATATAAATATTGAGTAAAGATGGCAGGATTTAACAGTCAGTTCATGTCTCATAATTATTAGCCTCTAGCACCGTCTTATTCATTTGTAAAGCCACTAACATGAATGTATTGTACCAGATAACAATATTTCCAGGTATTTTATTTAGCAGGTCTATTCTGTTGCAGCTTCATTTCAGAATACCTCAGTTGAACTGTATGCAAAACCCAGAATATGCATTTTCTTTACAGGAAGGTACTACACTACAGTACAGTTGATCTCAACTTGCTTAGCCATGGCTATAAGCTTCCTTGTAGTTTCACACATCTTCCGTAAAATTGCATGCTGCTCTTCACATTGTATTATATAAACATGAGAACAGTTTCAAGGTGGTTTGAAACAGCCATTCAGTGTAGCATAAACTTAACCTTAAATTTTTCCAGCAAGTTTAATACAATTCTGGACATACTTCATTGATTTATCTGCATTTTTCTGTAGAACACGCTGTATGTGTGTAGCAATGAAGTCATTGAATGCATTTTGTGAACTGGGACTTTTAGGTAAAATAAAGCTCCTCCCAGACATGGCTGGACTTGGCATGATAGGAAGGTATCCACTGCCTTGCTGAGAACATGTGCTTACATCTCATATGTGGCTACCCTTTGTAAACTTCCTGGCTCATTTTCCATGGATTTCTGTTTCCAAGTGTTAGAACTGAAAAACGCAGGCCAAAATCTGTAAACTGTGCTTAAAGAATTAGTATTAGACACATACTTAGTCATGTTCAAGGAGAAGAATCCCACTAGCTTCTGTTTTCCTATGTAGCTGCCATACTCTCTGAAACAGAGCTTCAGGCACCTGTGGGAACAGATGACTTCTACTTGCATGTGTAGACATGAGCTTCAAGTTTCTAATTTTAGATGTTTGAGGTATTTGACTCAGCACCCGATTTGCTCTGCACCAGAGCTCTCAGGACATATTCCTGTGGGCATTTGTACCCAACCTTGCTGTGGTTGTGTTCACCTCTTCCTTCTGTCAGTTCAGTTCTGCCTGACTCCCAGCTCTAAGCTCTCCTGAGATTTACAAATGCTGGTTCTGAAGATGTCAGTGGTTTTTTGTGACCTTATGAAAGCCAGCAGGATCCTGGTCAGACCAGGATCCATTTCCCAAAGGAAAATTGCAGGAGGCCAGATATTCCACTCCTGTCTCACTGAGCTCATCCATCCAACTTCTTTCCTTTTTTTTTCTCCCCTCCTGTCCCTTTTTGTTTGGTATGACCTTGGTCACTGATGACAAGGCTGCTTTTCCTGCCAAACCAATCAATAAGCTAAACAGAGAGAAGATGAGTATTTAGAATATGGGAAGCCAAACTCAAACACAGATAGGTTATCAGCCTAGCCCAGAGCAGACTTCTAAGCAAATATTTCATTAACAAATTTTTCATGGCAACTTGCATGTTAAAAGAAAAAAAAAAAAAAAAAGCAAAAACAGGAGACAGAGAACAGTAAAGGGGATAAAGTGAAAGAACTGGGCTGGAGCCATCGGGCTTAGGCTGTTGCATTGCTGTCTTTGGTTACCAGTACTTTCCACAACACACAGACTCTCCCTAGAGAAATGGTAAGCAGGAAGGGTGAAGACCTTGCACAAATGGAGCTTTGAAAGCCCGCGCTGTGCTGCTGCACCCTATGCTTTCCTCCTAGACAGGGAAAGGCTCACGGTGGGTGTGTAACCATGCCATATGTTTGTGGTGGAGCGACATTCTGGGCACAGTCTGAAGTTTATAACTGTTTAATCCTTTGACCTCTGGCGAGGGTTGTATACATTTTCTGTTAACAAACAGGAGCTTGAGCCAGTTATATCAGTAAGTTCCTGGTTAGCTTAGTGACCTGTAGAAAATATATTTGTAATATTACAAAACCTTGTGAAAACATATCCAAAGATCTCACTTCAGTGCCTCTCTCACCCCTTTCATGTGAGACTCAGTTTATTTTTTTATGCATTATTGCCCTTCATTTAAACCAATAAATACAAATTAATGCATCTTGTGCAGATCGGAATATTTTACAGCATTCTTAGCATAGATTAACAAACCCTCACTTTCATATGCCTTGGGAATGAGGAACAGAGGTTTAACCACTTTTTTGTCTTGACAGCTATTTTGAAAGGTTGACTCAAGGGCAGGGAAGTTGCTAAATAACTTTACAAATATTGTAGAGGAGAAAAATATAGGTCACTAAGCAATAAACTCCCTACATCATTCTGGCCAAGGAAGAGACTGAATTTCCATCCACCTTTTACTAAAATGAGACGAAAATTCAAATCCAACATAAAGCATTACAGTTTTAAGTACTGGAAATATTTATTATTTTTATACCAGTAATCCAATAGCATAATCTCAAGAACATCAGTGCTCCAGGAATGTCTAGAAACACAATGGATTTGCCTTTATTCCTTTATCCAGATGTTTCTATAAAATACTCTGGATACTAGGAATCTGTAGGGGAATTAAAGATTTATTTTTAATACTTGAAAAACTTGAATTTCTAATAACTATGATCCTTTAAAATGTTTTAACTGTGGATGCAACATCCGTTGACTCTTTGATGAGCTTTTCTTACATCTTTTAGCTTGCTTTCCACATAATGACCAACTCTTTCTTACAGACCACTGCAAGATAGTCACAGGACACAGACACTTTAGTGAGATCTGTGAATGTGAGAATTAAACTAAGGGTTTGCTTTCATTCAGAAATTTATGTTTATTCAGGAAAACTGATTAGATGTTGTCTGTACAGCAGTGCCTAGTTATACCTGAGCTAGAGAAGGAATCACCAGCATGTTAAATAAATCTACATGAAGCAATAGCCATCTCTGCTTGTTGAGGACTATTGCAGTGTGGAAAGTCTTCCTATATTATGTTATAGTCTATAATATTGTAATTTGATCTCACTTCTGAAAGAAGATAATACTTTTTTGTTGTTGCTGCTATAGATATAACACTATGAAAATTATTTCTAAGCCTTTTCTGCTTATACACACTTTATGTTCACCTGCTGCAATAATCAGGTAGCTTCCAGATAGGCAATGAACACCAGGACCCTTTTCAAGATTTATGTAGTAGATGCTGAAACAATGTAATTTGTTTATAAAACACTACATATTTAATAACTCGTTTAATAAAAGGTGTAATAATCATGTAGGATTTTAGAGGCAGACACCTCTAAAGATTCCAAACAGCAGGTCAGAAACTTTTAAATTCAGTGTAGAAATGTCACTGTATGTCAATATCCAGTTTCACTTTGGAGCTGTCTGTCATTGGTCTGCACCTAAAAATCTTGAACAGAACTGGAGCACCAGCTACTATTTTATGTAACTGTTCTAAAATACTTCTAGATTTCTGAATCTGATGATAAAGAGATGCTTTTAATGTAAACATAATGAAGTCAGAAATCACAGAATCACAGAATCAGTAAGGTTGGAAAAGACCATAGAGATCATCAAGTCCAACCTATCACCTATTACCTAACCTAGCCAAACCTGTTACCTAACCTGTTGCCATCCTGCTACCAACGCAAATCAAATCTTCATCACTATTTCTTCAGCTTATTTAGTTTATGAATTTAATATCATTTTGTATCTGTAAGGTTCACTGTTTCTTTTTAATGACAACTTAGAAATTAAATGGACATAATCTAGAAATGGGATTTAAAAAATTAATCAAAGAAATGAGCAGAACACATCCCAAAAAATGCTGGTTTTCATTTCAAAAGTCGTGTTGTGACCAAAGCCATGGACTTGCTGCAGGAACTGCTGACTGAAGCACTTTGGTTTCCTAAAACACAGATTAGTGGCTCACAGTAGTTTCTTTCAGCCTTAGAATGTGTCACATCAATTACTCAGGTCTTTTGTAAATGAAGAACACTTTGGTAAGGAGTAGGGGTGGGGTGGAAGTGGGAGAACTGTAGAAAGAAAGCTGGTTGTAAAAACACAAATCTGTACTGACAAGAGAACATGAGGCACTTGATGCTGTTTTTGTGATCCAGTTTATGCTACCTCACAGTTTTCCTTGATGACTTTGTAAACTTCTATGTGTCTACTCCTCTCTTCTGAAAATCGTGATAAAAGGCCTACCTTGGAGGAGTGCATGGCATATGGATGAACCAGATCAGAGCAAGACAGGAATTTCCTTTGTTTGCAGATCCTCCTGAGCGGTGTGGGTGACTCGACTGTGTCTGTGACTTTCCAATCTGAGGGGTTTCTGATCAAGAGGTAAGCACTGTATTTGCTGCATTAAATGCTTTTTCATTATGGAAGGGAGATGTTTTACCTTCATCTGCAAGTGCAAATATGAACACTGTCCTACAGATTTAAGTGCTGATACTGTAAGTTGTTTAGCACAATCCAGCAATTGCTCATCACTTCAGCACAAGGTGATACTGCTTATGCTGTTCCTTTAAAGGCAACCTTCTACCACGAAGCACATCTATAAGAACCAGAGGCAGAGATGTCAGTAGAGGCATGCCTGCACCTTTGCATTGCCACCTCCCCTACTCCTGGGGCAGATTAGAAAAAGCAGGGCATCCAGCAGCGGCAGAAACTGCTCTCTGCAAGACACTGGGCTTCTCACAGTTTTCCGTGAGGAGGCAGCTAAAAGCAGCCAAACTAAATCTTTTCTCTCATCCTACAAGAAGACTATATGGCAAATGCCCAGCTGATGTATTGAGAGTGCCTCCTGAATTCACTTCACAGTGCTTCTGTTCAAACGCAGTAAATAATCAAATCCAACTCTGTCCACAGACCACAGAATGAATTAAGAATGCTCCACATGTAACACTGACTTGATCTCATCTTACACATACCCCAAAGCAATAGCAAGGGGAAAATGCTGTGAAGCATTTTTTCCTTTGTTAGTGCCCTCAGGGCTCAATCTGAACTTTGTAAGAGACAAAAAAGAATAGCTAGGAAAAATGGTGAATTTCTGCACGGCATAAGGACTGGAGGAGCTTATGCTGTCATCTGCTTCTGTTGTGAAGGGGTGCACAGATGTGACAGTGAGCAGGGCTTTTCTAGCCACACTCAAGTCAAACATGCTCCACATCTCTCTCAACAGCCACTTTTCTCTTTTCTCTTGTCACAGAATCACAGAATATTCTGAGTTGGAAGGGACCCACAAGGATCATCGAGTCCAACTCTTAACACTGTCTCCCTGGCGGGAATTGAACCCGGGTCTCCCACACACCAGGTGGGGACACTTACCACTGTACTAAAGTGGATTTTTCTCTTACCTTGGTCCCAGGAGGCATGAAGATACCATCTCGTTAGAAGATGGTTTTTTTGTAGTGCACTTCTTAGGCTGATAACAAGATTCTGCCTGCCTGTCTTTTTTGTTTTTTAATGCCCAGACTTTTTTATTTTGCATCTATTACATTACTCAAGTTACTCGTTGCTAAATTTTCTCACCTCAAACCAAGCTGAAGTGAGAATGAATCTTTTGGGGTAGGGACTGTACTCCTTCTTTCTTTTAGGTACAAGTGGCTCTCCATGGGTGGAACTCCCAGGAAAGAGCTACCATAAACCACATTAATACAAATAATCTTTGGGAATATCTGCAGCATGATACTCACATGGAAACTCTAGGAATGAAAGGATAGACTGCTTTCATAAAATTATTCCTTATGAAAAATCTGTATATCTTGGTACTACAGTACAGTACAAATCTGAAAGAAAGTTTGTGCAAATTGTCATCTGACTGAGAGTGTTTCAACCAATTAACCACAAGAAGCAGGATTAATTCTCAGAATTCAAAATATCAGAATTTATTTGAAGCCTGAAAAATTGGTTTCTCAAATTTTTCTACATAGAATTTTCTGTGGCAGAGAAGAAAATAAAGATAGGAAGAAGGAAGGAGATTAGCACATTCTAAAGCTAAAAATTCCATTGATACTGTGCCATCTATCATAAGAAATAGCATAAAAATGTTTTTGTGTGGTAAAAAAACTTTACTGTTCTTGCAAAGATGTATGTATGTGATGAATTTCTTATGTTCTGAATAAGATGAATGTGTTATGTTCTGAATAGGATGATAAAAATCCACTTTAGTACAGTGGTAAGTGTCCCCACCTGGTGTGTGGGAGACCTGGGTTCGATTCCCGCCAGGGAGACAGTGTTAAGAGTTGGACTCGATGATCCTTGTGGGTCCCTTCCAACTCAGAATATTCTGTGATTCTGTGATTCTGTGATGTGTTGGTTGTAGGATGGCAACAGGTCAGGTTAGGTAACAGGTTTGAAAGAAATAGCATAAAAATGTTTTTGTGTGGTAAAAAAACTTTACTGTATGGTCTTAGATGTCCTTACTGATTCTGTGATTCTGTGATTCTGTGATTTCACTGAACTCACAGTAAATCGAAAGGTCTTTTTTATCTGTAAAGGAGGAGGGCCTTAACTGCAACACGTTTACAGGAGTTAAAGTATTGATACTCCTTGTACTCTATGTGCCAATCTATATATTCTTACAATAAGTTTCGTGATTTAATCCTGGCCGATAACTAAGTACCACTCAGCTGCCACTCATCCCCAGTGAGACGGGGAGAAGAATCAGGAAAAAAAATTAAAGCTTGTGGGTTGAGATAAGAGTAGTCTAATTGTTGAAACAAAGTAAAATATAATAATATTAATAATACCATTGATAATAACAGCAACAATAGTAATAGCAATGAAAAAGAGGCAGAGTAAGAAACAAAACTCAAGAGAAACAAGTGATCTATGATATAGTTGCCCACTGACTGATGCCCAGCCTGTCCCAGAGCAGTGACCAGCTACTCCTGGGCAACTCACCCTAGTTTATATACTGGGCATGATATTCTGTGATATGGAATATGCCTTTGACCAGTTCAGGTCAGATGTCCTATTCATGTTCCCACCCAGCAACTTGTACACCTCCTTACTGGAATACCACAAGCAACTGAAAAATCCTTGACTTAAAGTCAAGGTAGGAACTGCTCAGCAATGTATTATCAATATTATTCTCATACTAAATCCTAAACACAGCACTGTACCACCTACTAAGAAGAAAACCAACTCTATCATTGCTGAAACCAGGACATAAATTTATTTTATTAAGGATTATATGAATGGATGCTAATGGCTAATGGCTATTCTGGGCGCTGAGGGGAGCATATGTAGTAGAAACTGTGCTCCCTTATTCCCCATTTCTGAGCTTTCCCTTGCTGTGGTGTGCAGTAGGGGAGCACTTCATACTCCGAGGCCAGAGTTTATCTTTAGGCACAAGAGAGTGGAGACGGGTTTTTTGGGAGGTGGTGGAGGTGAAAGACAGCTTTGGCCTCAGAGGCATTGTGATAGCCAGGGCCATAGTTTGTATATGTGACCAGTGTTTATTAAAAGAAAAATGTATCTAAAAAGAAAAATACGATAGTGAAAAATACTTTATAAAGATTAAATAATTTTCCTGATAGCTAATCCATCTATCACACACATCTATCTTGAAGAAACTGCAGGAATTTTTCATTATAAGCACTCATGGGAGGCTCTAAGTCTTCATAGCACCTAGGAGAACTGCTGCGTGTGGAAGTCCATGTCTGCTGTCTTCTTCAGCAGTTCTCAGCTCACATATTCAAACCCACCCATTTAAATGGGAGTGAGTAGAGATAAAAAAGTAGATTTATACTCATATGTTTTTTTTATTTTCTGTTCTAGATGTCTTGACATCATTGCTGAAAATGATGCAGACCTAACGACATTTTAAACTGTTCTTTACACGACATTGCAGCTTGGAGAATAGGTGATCTAAAATATCACCTGCCAGGCAGGCAGGCCCGAAGTTGATACCGGAGAGCGCGGAGGACAAACCTNTATAGGGCACATCACTTCCTCCACTTTGGTGGTGTAAACAGGAGTGACCTAGTTATCTTCTTGATAGACTATTACCCCAATATATTGGGATAATATACATTAAATTGGCTAATATATCATTCACTTGCCCACTTCCTCACATGTGGAAGGAGTACATCAGTGTCAGAAAGGGCAGTGCAGCGATATGCTCCTGTCTGCTGATCCTCCTCAGGCTGATGACGCCCTCAGCCTCCAAGACGCTTCCCCTTCCAGTTTGATCTCTCTTGACCCTAAGCCTTGGGAAGGCCTGAAATTGGCTGAGAACATGTCATACCCTGAGAAACTTAGTGACAACGTTGTTGCATACCACAAGGTTTTCTTTTGGGCTTGCAGATGTTTTTCCAAAACTTCAGAATTGGTTTCAGAAGTCTGCGGGAGGAGATGAATGAAAAGTAAAGGAGAGGACAAGAACACTGATGAGAAACTGAAAATGTGCAAAACTGAAATTAATATATACCCAAGGACTATCTGATATGCAGGCTTGAAAGAAATACATTCGCACTAAAATGAATAAGCCCACCCCCAAATAATCAAATGTAAAAAAGAGACATATACGAGGTATTAACTATGAAGTCCAGGGGAAGACCAGAAAGATTACAATGTGAACTTCAGAAAGTAATAAAAATAATAAGAAAGACAAATGTAGAGAATGAGAAATAAAAAGAATTCACAGGAAGTTGTAAAAAATTATGTCTTTTTCCAAGTATGCAAGAAAAAAGAGGCCTCTGAAAGAGACAGAAGGACCCTTAAGACATAGCAGAGAAAAAGTATTGAAAGGAAAAACAGGTATTGCTTCAAATATTCAATGTATTTCTTCCTCTAATGCTCTGAAAAGCAAGTAATGTTGGCAGACACAGGTGTCAGAAACAAGCATAAATTTCCCTAGGGAGGGGAAATAAAACACTGAAGGAAATCAGGAGCATGCCAGAACAAGTTATTAAGAAATTAGAATCTCTGAAGACTAGCAAAATAACTTGTTCAGATGGGAAGCAGTCTGCTTTCAGAAGAAAACATGAAGAAAGAAAGGATAACCCCAGGCAGAGACATTTAAGACCCTTTTTGTCAGAGAATGCATGGCTAGGGAGATAGCTGATAGGCTACAGATTTCAGGCTTCCGTGAGTCACGAGGGCTCTGTGGAGTTCATGGGAAGGTTCTCACAGCATGATGTTTGTGAGCTTGCTGTGGACTGTTTAAGAAAAAATAAAAGTGTTCATATTAAAAAAAGTGTTCTTATGAAAAAAA
>WEKX01008991.1:24588-208838 GCA_013390025.1 Pitta sordida | reverse complement strand
TTAAGAGATGAGGTTCAGGGACTTTCTTGAGCTGTGAATTGTTTCACCTCAGAAGCTTTGCAGTGTTAAGAAAGAGTTTGGAGCCTGGGCTGGCAGAGTCGGTTTCTTTCAGCTCAGCTGGTGCCCCCAGAGAGAAATCCCAAACAAAGAAGTCCCTGGGCCTTTATACTCTCACAGTCTGTACACTTGATCTTCACGTGCTCTTGGGCAAATGGCGATTTATGGTCTGGAGTCTTCTAATACCTCATTGGATTCTTTCTCAGTGTGGGTAGGCCATTAACTGTTCTTATCTTCCAGCTTGAAGCCCTTTGGGCCTCAGCCTTATCTGAAGGTACTCAGTCTTTCTCTGTTTACTCGCCTGCTTAGCTGTCCCTACTAACAAACAGTTCATTTTAAGTTCCCAATCTTTGAGCAGGCCCCACTCTTGCTAAGCTTACAATTGTAAGCAAGTTACAATTAAATGTAACCCTAGACAATTAATGTCTAATATTCTATGAGTAAACTGAATTTAATCCCCCAAATGCTGTCAGCCAAAATGTAATCCTGGTAAGCTCTGAATTGCTCATGAAACAAAAGATGATCAGTGTGAAAAATATCTGGAAGAAGCACACTCCCGTCTGGCACAGTCCTTCCTAGAACAGTCCCTGTTTTGCCTGGACTGCTACAGTCACTCCAGGAGTCATCACTCCAGACACTCTCAGCATCTTCCTGGAGGAGATCCAGGCTCCCCCTGGGCACACTCCCACAGGCCACTTTGTCTCACAGCCGGCAGCAGGGTCTGACCATCCTCCAACTGCCCCCTGGCAGCCCCAGCTCAGCAGGAATTCAAATAGGTATTCCCACAACAAATCCAGCAAGAGCCTTTGAGCCTCGGTGGAGGCCCCTTCCGAGGCAGTGTGGGGGCTGTTCCCTGGAAGATCAGTGCTAGAAGAGTTCATTTGCATTGCTCTTGTAGTGATAGAGTCATCTATGTAGTAAGGTATTTGTTGCCTCTCCTTACCCTTTTTATTTATTTTTTTTTCTGTTTAGATGCAATGTGAGGATCTTGACATTTTTGTTTGTGGTTTCCCCCCAAATAAGGTCTCCAGTGAAACAAGAAATTGTCTTATGGCTTAAAAATTGCATCATCTATGTTTCTGATTAAACCAGTGAAAGAGAAATTGTGAAGGGTTCTCTGTCTTTTTTGAAAGGCTTAAAATCTGTTAATGTCTCCTCAAAGTATGACAAGATTTGATTATTCTCAGGAGGAAACAACTCTCACATCTCACCTATGAGAGAAACAAACTCAGAAAGTCAAAACTGAAAAATTTGGCCAGACATGTGCAAAACAATACAGCCCAAAGTATATATATGTAGTAGAAAGCAAATAGTCTCTGATAGAACTGGGGTTAAAAAGAATTTAATTGAATTATTGAATTATAACCAAAATGTAATATTTTTATATATTTTATCTATCTATCTAATTATCAAAATTTAGTTACATGCTGAAGGTTTTTGTCCTCCTGCTGGTTTCAGTAAATGAAATTTCAACACCAGAGTTAAAAAGAACAGATGAGAGTCTGATAATTTCCTAAACATATATTTATATATTGAGAAAACTATCTCAGCTGAAGAAGCTTTTGCAACTAAGACAATCTGCAAGTGAAAGCAAAACTGATGCAAAAGTTAAAATTGAAGTTCTAGAGACAAAGTGTGGGGCAGAGCTAGAAAGAGAAGTCTGCAAAAAAAAACCCAACAGGGGAAATGAAATGAAGAAAACAATTGCATACAAAGTAAAGAAAAGAGGGAAGGAATTACTGATTAGAAATGTCAAATCAAGAGGTATTTCAGAGTGAGTGGCCATTCTGAAGGGATTTAAACACACTGGCAGCCTGTATAAAATTTGAATGGGATGTTATTTTTATCTTGAAGCAGGACGTACAGGGCTGGTTTAACAGGAGCAGGCATCACCTCAACCTCTCCAAGCAGGTCCAAGGTGCAGATCCTTCCTTAGCACAGGATGGGACCGGTTTGAGCTGGAGCCCCAGCCCCAGAGCAGGAGGGCTGGGTCGATCGAGATGCTGCCCTGAGCCCCTTCCCTTGGCTGAGCAGCTTTTGGCTTGTGATCCGCAGGGATGAAGGACTGGCCCGATTCCAATCTGTGAGCGCTGCGTGTGCGCACAGGCTGCAGCCGTGCCGCCTCCCCGGAGCTGAGCATCGGCGGCTGCAGGAGCTGTGCTGGCAGCCGGCTCCGGCTCTCCCCATCCCCGCTCTGCCGGGAGCCCTGGCCTGCCTCTTCCTCCGGCGGTGGCTGGTACAGGGTGGTGCGACCTGCGTGCCACGCTCGTTGGAAAGCAGCCACTAGTCCTTCCCAGCCCCCTTCCTTCCCTTCTGGAGCAAGCCTGTGCTGGGCTGTGCTTGATGCCTCGGGAGCTTTGCTGCTCCTTTCTCGGAGCTGCTCAGCCCCTGCTGAGCTGGCCAGACCTTCGCACACTGGCTGTGACTGGGAAGGGCTGGTTTAGAGTTGGACAGTGTTTATAAAACCGCAGAAAATAACGCAAGCTCAGTGTCCAGGAGCAGGGCTGAAAATGCGCTTTTAAAAGGGACCCCCCCACGAACCAGACATGACTCAGCCCTGAACTGGAAGCTGTGAGCTGTTGTCAGTGCAGTGCTGTGCTCTGGCTGGTGAGACTTACTGAGAGGCAAGGTGTGTTAGCTCAAGCTCAAGTTCAGTGCTTTACCAGCACAACTGCATGTGGTTTGGAAGAGATTTTGGCCATGATCCCACTGGTTCAGAACAGGGACAGAGCCTGCTTGCCTCTACCTGCTAAAGACAATGTGGACTTGCTCTGAGTCTGTATTGTTTCTCTCATAATTACTGTTTGATTAAAGCATTTAAGATATGTTTGTCTTTTTAATTTGGCTCCAGAGTAGGGCAGGAGGCCCACTCCTAATGTATCATTTCTTTTAAACCCAGCCTGGCAAATTCTGATTACCTCTGAGCTAGGCAGCATTCTGAAACAGTCCTGAGTGCTTCTGCAGACAAGCACATTCCTGCAGCAGAGCTAGCCTGAAAAATCCGGAGGCAGATGGAAGAAAGACTAAGGAGAGTAATTAAATGTCCATAGGAAGTAAGCCTGTAGCGGCTGGGCCCCGTAAGCCAGGTACAGGATAAAACTTCATTGCATGCGGTCTGCAGTCACAGTGCACTGAACTTAGAAAGCATTTTTGTGTTGTTACAGCGTGTTAATGTGTGGGTTACCAAAGGTGGCTGGAAGCTCTGCTCACCCTGTAGTGAGGATAAGCTTCTCCTTCACTGCCGAGCCTGGAAAGGCTGTTGCTCTGCCGATAGGAGGGGTTGGATGAAGAACAGCAGGCATCTGGTGCCTATAAAAAGCCCAAAGCTCATAGTCAGTGAGTGAACATTTTGCGGGCTAACTGTAGCTTGATGTTGGATGATAATGATGCTGGCATCAAATGTTAGTGGCTTACAAAATAAGAATAGCATAGTCAGAGCACTCACCATGCCAGCTAATCCACACAGCAGCTAATACATGTCTGAATATGGGAGCATTGGCTCAGCTGGGTGTTTGTGCTGGCAAAAAGCTGAGGGGCTGTAGTAGGCAGGTGATGGGAGGGGGATATGTGTCTGTCAGCACCACAATGGCAAAGCAAATCCTTTTTTAGGCTGAAATCTGTCTGCCTCAGGCCACCAGCCTCAGGCCTTAGGTTTTATGGCTGGGTATCTGATCTATCTACTAGGAGGCCAGGGGGATTAGGAGTGACATGAGCCAAGAAATGAGTTCTTTGTAAGAACTTGTACAGGCTAAGATACTCTGTGAGCTAAAAGCAGCATTGCTGTGTTTACCAAAGCCAGTGAGTAACTTTATGGAATTGATAATAAATTGCTAAAAAGAGGTATTTGTATGTTTTAACTGCAGGAAATAGGGTGGAAACAGGACACAGGGAAGCTGTTAAGCTTGTATACTAGTCCACAAACTCAGCCTGCCTGGCTAATGTGGTTGTGTTGGAGTTAAAGACCCCTTATAGGCAGTAGGTGTTGAAGTCACTGACCATCAGTTTCCTCTTAGGGTGGAAATGACCTGAAAGAAAGAGTGCTTCGTGTTACCGTATTTGTTTATACTCCTCAACCAGCAGGATGCAACAAAATAAAAATACGTGTTTTCAGCAAGATTTGAAGTTGCCAGACCATTCAGAGAAGGTGTTCTCCATGTTGGATGAGATACAAAGCTACAAACCCCAAGGGGCTACAAAGTAAACTTGAGAAATTCCCTCCATGACACCACAAATCCTGTGTATGTGCCCTGGCAGGCAGAGGCCAAGAGCCAGTGTTGTAGTGGACATCGGCAGGGACAACAAAGCCTGGAGGATACCAAGTTAAGGACAATAGGAACCTCTGGTGACAGAGCACCATGCCGTGGACAAAAACCTCATCAAACCCCAGCAAAAATCTCTGGATTATGTGCCAGCAATCAGCAAAGATGGATTTTAAAGTGCTGAACTATGTTTGGGGTTTTCTTTTAAGGCTTCTAAGCCCTCTCCTGGATCATTATGATAGTTCTGGTCTACGTTTGTGAGGGACAGGATTGTTTTGTTGTTGCCAAAGTGTTGCCTTAGAAAGGATTTTTAGTAACTAGAGGAACGCTCCTACTTCTTAATAGGGATTTTCTGTTATACATACATTTTGGACACTTATGTGCCATGTTATCTGGTGCTGCTTAAAATATGTGTTCCACATCTGAGCGTAAATACCATAGGCTATGACAGTTGCTATAGCAACTAAGCATCTACTATTAAATAGCACCCACAGGCTCAGAAATCATGTGCATCCTGTCACTACACAAGGTATTCCTTTATTTGCAGCCAGCTAAGTACCATATTTCCATCTCGGGAGTTAGTCTGTTTCTAATGAATGTATTTGTGCTGGGCATGTGAAGATCTTTCCTCCCCCACCCTCTCTACCTTCCTTTGAAACTGCAGATACTGGAAGAACAAAATAGCCTGAAGCTGTTGCAAGCTGAAGAAGTTAATGAATAATTCCTTTTTCATATATCCTTGAACATACATTAGAGTGTGGCTTTCAGATCTTTTAGGCCAGATTTGAGGCTTACACCTTTGCTGTTCTGCATCTTTTGATATCGCAGTGTTTTGCTCTTGAAACCAGCCTTTTGGAAGGCCCCGTGCTGTTCCTAGAAGCTGTATCCTTGAAAATTACAATACCAGTGGGAAACTAATTTCTGCAGTTGTGGCAAACCAGAGAGTCATAGTTGAAAAGCGCAGTTAAAGCTAACAAAACTTTTAAGAATATGTAGGTCAGTTGTTTATTTTTAAGCTTGCCTTAAAGTTGGTAAGCATTTGAGATCTTGGGGGAAAAAAGTAGAAAAATGGGAACGCTGAGTTTCATATACAGTAACAGTTCTGGTGGTTGAGACTTCAGTAACAAGCTCTTGACAGAATTAGTTGTTTTACGTTTTCCAAACTAAGAATGTGACTTTCTTTAGATTCATGGATAACAAGGAGAATTAAATTAAGCATCTGTAAGAGAAATATACTGGTTATAGAAGTTAAGGCTTTATCTACAAGTTAAAATGATCCTCTGTGCTTCTTGAAGAGTAGACGAAGGCTGTGATAACTTGTTGGAGTGTTTGGATTATTCCCAAATTTTGCCTAAGAGTCTGGTGAATCCATAGGTTAAATGGAAAATGTACTGTTTCCGCAAATTGCTGATGTTGATTTGATGGTGGCTTAAGAATATATTTTGAAATACACTGTATCTTAAATTATAGTAGCAAAATAGAAATTATAATTTAATGAGAGTATAAAAAATGAACATAAGAATTAGGAAAAATAAAGGCTTGTAAAAGCACATTAAAAATGTGAATTTTTTTAACCCTGTGTTTTCTGGAGAGAATGATTGCTAAAGCCTGTGTGCCTCGTCTTGTTAAAGGGTTAAAACATTCAGAACCATGAGTATGAACATACATAACAGACTGTGATCTGGTTGTGTTCTCTGCTCCAGTCCTGCACCTTCATGGGAATGACAACCTTGACTTTTGTAGCAATAAAGGAATGTTAATTCAAGTCTCCTGGTGCTCTGTCAGTAGCTAGTGGTTTCCCAGCAATCATTTCAAAATGTCTAATGCTAGTGGAATAATAAAACTTGAATTGGTGTTACTTGCAGACAGCACCAAATGCCAGTAGAGTTGGGATAAAGTCATTGGAGCTGCAGTGAACAGTGGTGCAGGATGACGTGGAGAGTGGTTTGCTGAGGCAGGGAGGGAAAGTGGGGCTCATCAAAGAGTTGTTTAGAATTTGATGGGTGTTTAGATAATGCATGGGGCTGGCTCAGCTGAGTGCCTTAGATGGTCAATTTGCTTCTTGCCACTTACATTCTCTCTAGGGACTCATGGACAGATAGATCCTGGTAAATTCCATCATCCTCCATTTTTTATTTTAGTGCAGGGGAGTTGTCTCTCTTTTTCTCAGCGTGATTTTCCTTCTTATTTTCAATTCTGGTTTTTTTCTGGGGTTTTTTTTACTTCTTTTTTTTTCCAGCATAATTGCCGCCACCGTTTGGAAAAGCTTAAGTGTTTCTGCCATATTTGGATAAATCTTATAACCCAGTCTTGCAGCTGGCTCAACAGCAATCAACAGCACACACACACTCTTCTGTACAGACTGTTCTACCTAGAGGCGCGGAGTCTTACAAACTTATGATTACAGGATGTGAACTTAAGAGGTATGAGATACACGAGATGTGATTTTTCTTCTACGTAGTGTGAAGTCCACATGCCCAGCAAGAGAAATAGGGTAGAGTCTGGTGCCCTCTTGTGACTACGTTAAACTCCTGGAAAAACATCCTCCCGTGAATTGAAAGCAATTAGGGCTTGAATTACGGCTCTTTTTCCCCCCGATCCTCTAGACACCAATGTCCCGACGTGGGTCTTTTTAGGGGAGACCCGAGGAGATGCACCCTGGCTCTTGGTTTGCTCTGGAAAACACACACACAAAAATTTTTCCTAAACAAAAGCTGGAAGTATAGAAAGGGGAAATTACCTTCTTGGTGTGATTTCTGAGATGAAACTTCTGCGTGGTTCAGAATAGAGGCAGTGGACTCACAACCCATAGTTGACTGTTACGTTGAGTATTTCAATGATACGTTGCTTTAATAAAAGCTTTTCTTCATGCTAAGCAATTACATATAATACTGAAGGGTGGTCATATCAGGATTGTATATTAATATTGTTTTACAATGTGTAATATACTCAAGCTAGATTTCTACATTAGAAAATGCCGAATTCTCCAAATTCTGGAGGTTTGAGGTCATTATGATCCGAAACTATGGTCCAACAAAAAAGGTTCATATTCACATTTAATTTTTCACAGCCTTCAGGAAGGAGGAGGGCTATTGTCACAGTTTTGGTGTAACTTCATGTTGATTTATTCGTAACGGGTTTCAATATATCCAGAGTTTAAAAAAAAAATAAAAAATCTGGGATTTGTCTTTGTACAGTATTATGTATCATCTTGGAATTCAACTAAGAACTGGTTTTAGTATCTGAAACTGAACGCTAAGAAAACAAAAAGACAAATATTTAGTTTAATTTCCACCTTATCCCCTCTCATGAGAGGGGAATATTTTTGGTCAGAAGAGGGAATTACTCATTCTTTAATAAAACAAGCTGGGTTCATTCAACCTCTCATTAGGGAAAGCCCCTTGCTGAGTCATAAAGTCAGACATACCTTTGAATTCTGCTTTTGTGGATACTGAAACGGCCCCCTGACCTTTAGTTTCCCAGCAAATCTTTACATTACAGTCTCCCTGTCTCTGCTTCACACCCCTGTGTACAGAGGAAGTTCCCCATTCGTCCCCTTGTTTCTAATAGAGTCTGCCTAGAATCTCCTGACTTTTGTTGATGGACCATTCGCACAAGTCAAGACAGCAAGAAGTTCTGAGTTCCCTTGTTGTTTAGTGTACATTTTTCTTCCCTTTTGCATGTTGTTTTATCCAGTTTTGAGTTTAGTTTGGAGCTTGTGCATTCATTACCTCCGGGACACAGATGTTAGTGGTACAGTGAAGTGCACCATTCTATTGAGAGCTGCAGACTGTTCATTTTCCTAAGGCTTATTTTAGGAAAGATTTCAACAAAAGAATTAGAGGTAGACAGAAACCGTACATGCAGCTAAACTTGGAAAATTACGGGATTTTTTAATAATACCTTATCAAATGTCCTTTATCAAACATGTTGTCTAGTCTCCTATAAATGTCAAGCATACAATAATAAAAACTACCTGTAGTGTCTAGTGTGAGCCTTGTGTCTTCTTGAGTGAGTGTCTTCTTGACTATATTTAAGAAAGGTGACCCCTCTCCCCCAATTAATCAAATAGAAAATTATTAGTTCTGTTGTCTGAAGTGCAGCAGACTTACACTGTCAGAGACTCATATGAGAAATCTGGTGCTAAGAAAGTGCCTCCCAACCCATGAAAATAGTGCCAGGAAGGGAAGAGCTTGAGAGACAGAGTACACATGGGTAGATCTTCAAGAACTAAGGATTTTAAAGTTTATTGCTGGTGGCCTACGGTGTACAGAAGTGCAATAGCTAAAGTACTGGTATTTTCTACCCTGTACCCACAGGTACTGTGAGCCTTGTGAGTGCTTGGCCCTGAGTGTTTCCAGTGTGGAAATCAACTCCGTAGATCAGTATCGCTCTTTTGGAAACAACAAAATACCTCCAAAACCCCAAATGTGCCAGTGAGGAAAATCCCAGCAGAGTCCCCAAGGGTCTAATGCCTATGTTACCAGAAGGAGACATGAAGTTAGAAAAGTATGCATATTTTTTTTTCCCGATGCCCCATCATAAATAGATGCAAATAAAGTACTTTGAATCTGACCCTGGCAGTGCTGACTCATTAGAATTTGTGCTTTAATACCTTATATTTGCCTCCATGCTGTTCACTGCTCCATTGCAGTAAGCTCTGAATATGCATACGACACACCTGCTCACTCTTTCTAGTATCTCCTGCAAGGGCTTGTATTTTAAACCAAGAAGCCAGACAATGCTCAAGGGAAGAAGTGTCATATTTTACAGATGGGGAACTGTGATACAGGCTGCTGCATTTCTAAGTAGCTTTCTGAACACGCATATTTGCATATTTGTTCAGAACATCTGCGACTTTAGGTTTACAAGGCTTTTCAGGACTTTGTATATCATACATCACCCTTTTCCCACAGTATCTCTCTTCTCTTTGAGTCTTCGTTGCCCTCCAGAAAATATCTCAAGACAGACTTTTGAACATAGAGGGGATGCTCTGTGATCATGGGCTGAAATGTACAGGCCCTGTTAGAGACTGAGGCTACCAAACAGGATGGATCATTTCATGATGTACTGAGAGCTTGCTCTTGTAGACAATATTCATGTGTATATTTTGTGAAATTCTCACCATATAGCTTATCATCTCTCCCCAGAAGACTTCCTGTCTCTTTCCAAGACTGTTTTTTGCTCCTCTACCTCAGAGCGTTTCTGGAGTAAGAGGATAAAATCCTAGAAGTTATCGGTGATCTGAATTACAGGTGAGACATGAGGAGTTCGTAGTCCTACCTTTTCCTTTATCATAGGCTATTAGTATTAGTCCAGTTTGAGATGACAGATTTCTCTTTTTATGCTTTACATTCTTGTCACTTGAATATTGAATCCTAAGGCCAGGCTGCATCCCTGCTGTGAATACAGGCGCCCTCTCCTGCACAAAGGTTCATTTTGCAGGGAAACGTGGAATACAGCAAAATACAAACCACCCCAGCAGGCACTGGAAGAGATGGAGAAGACTGGTAGGTATCACATCCTCTAGACACCAGTTGCAGAAGGCATACTGGGAGATCCAGCCTTGGGGATGCTGGCACATGTATGCTTCCCTGTACGCCAAAGAGGTTAAAAAAATGTTTGCGTCTCTCTGATGCAATCCTTCCACCCTTACTTTCTACTTTTTGTTTGTCCTGGTTTGAAAATAAGACAGGCATTCCAATCTGTCAGGAAACTTCGCCATCATTTCTTTGTATAGAAATAGATTAAAATTGATGAATAAGGAAACAAATCAGACCTATTATCTGCAAAAACTAGTTTGGTCAGCTCTAGTTCATAACCAGAAGTTATTCACTTCATGCTTTACAGTTGTACTTAAAATAATCAACAATTCACTTATCTCCCAAGTACATTATGAATGTCTGAGGCACATGTAAAAATAAAACGTTTTGTTTATTCAGTAGCCCACTCTTATTTAAATTAAATGATGAAGTTACATACCTGAGTAAATGCTGAATACAAAATAGAGTGAAATTTTCTAGTTTCAACCTCATATGCTGGTGAGCAGTTTACCTGCTCTGAGCGTACCTGGCCAACTAGAGACCAAATTGCGTGGCACAGCCTAGGTTTGCTTCTGTCCTCTCTCCAAGTCATCTTATAGCTTGGGCTGAGTTGAGGGATCCAAATAGCCATGTTGAGAGCTGCAGATCTGATGCAGCAGGTGAACCTTTCTTCACAGCATGAAACAGTCCTTGCAGGCTCCCTGGTGATGTCTCTGCAGGATGAAAGGATGAAAAGACCCACGCAACTAGTCCACCCCTCAGATCTGCCCTGACCTGAGTAGTGCCCTTTTCTATGTTTCTCACTTGTGTGCCAGGGCAGAGACCTTTCCTTTGCCTGGGTGGCACAGTCAGATGCTGTCTGACAAAACAGATTGTGTGCTCAATTTATCAGGCAAGAAACAGTCATTTTATCTCACAAGCTGTTTTAACAATGTGGAAATAGCATTTCTCTGCATCCTCTCTCAGCCGTAAGTTTAGCCAAAGAGGTCAGGATCTGCAGTTTTCCCGTGTGGGTACATTGCTTGGTACCTGGCCCCTAATCCCTTCAGTAATTTGTCACAGAATTATTTGGAAAGCACCTCTGGATATTATCTGGGTGGATTCCAAGTTATATCAGGCTGCACAGATCTTTGTCATTTCTAAGGCTTTTGTTTTAGAGTGTGTCTGAACAACGAAATTTCAAGGATTTTCATTAAGAGAAGGTGCATAATGACATAGTTATTTAGAACAGCATGCAGCAGTAAGGCAAAAGAATTACAGTACTTGCATCAGAGCCTGGTAATCCCTGTCCCTTGTATGTGTTGTGCTGAGTTCTAATGTTGGTTCATAGAATTATAGAATATCCTGAGTTGGAAGGGATCCACAAGGATCAAACCCAGCTCCTGGCCCTGCACATGACAGCCCCAATAGTCACACCATGAGTCTGAGAGCATTGCCCAAACCTTTCTTGAACTCTGTCAGGCTTGGTGCTGTGACCACTGCCCTGGAGAGCCACTTCCAGTGCTCAACCCTTTGGGTAAAGAGCCTTTTCCTTGTATCCAGCCTAAACCTCCGCTGACCCACATCGTGCTTTTGTCTTGGGTTCTATCACTTGTCACCAGAGAGGAGAGATCAGTACCTGCCCCTCTGCTTCCCACTGTGTAGTGTCCCCTCAGTCTTCTCTTCTCCAAGCTTAACAGACCAAGTGACCTCAGTCACTCCTCATTCAACTTCCCCTCAAGGCCCTTCTCCATTTCCATCTCCCTCCTTTGGACACTCTAATAGCTTTATATCCTTCTTGTGTTGTCGCTCTGAGAACTGCATAAAAGAGTTGAGCTGAGGCCGCACCAGCACAGAGCAAAGCGGGACGATCACCTCCCTAGACACTCACTTTTTATCAGAGCAAAAACATCAGAGACGTTTCCAAATGTATCGAGGTCATTATCTAATGTGCATCTGGTTCAATCAGTTCAGAAGCCTGTGCCTCCAGTTCCTTTTAAATTCACTGCTGTTATTCATCAGAGTTTACATTTAGACTATGAAAATCCTGAGGCTGGGGCAGTTTGCATTTACATCTTCAGAGATGAGTCATCAGTGCTCAGGCTGACAGAGGCTGTTCTGAGCTGTATTCAGCTGATGCTGGAAATTTGATTTTCAGTGAAGCTGCACATATTCTGATATACAACACTTTACAGATCTCTTCTTGATACCTCAGAAAATTTGATTTCTGGGATGTGCATGAAAATAGAGACACAGAATTTGCTAATTAGCATCACAACATAACTTCACGTTTTTCCAATTTAGTATTATGTGAACTCCTTTGAGGATAAAAGCATTACATAGGTAGATACCAGAGGAGTAATTAAATAATAATAATAACAACAATAATAATAAAGAAATACAATATATATATATAATAAATTGATAAAATATAATTATGGCACAAGTTTTCTTTCCCAAAGAACATAAGAATAAACCATAATATACAGAAATATCAGTGGTAATTTGAAGATACTAAGAGGTATTGGATTTGCATGAATGTTAGCATTTGCTAACACTAGGTCAATTCAGAAATATGAACATGAATAACAATTTTAAAATATCACAGAAATACAACATTACAGATGAAACAGAATGATGCTCTGGAACACTTTACAAACTTGTACTCAGATTGACTCATGATCTTTGTCTGTTGGATCACATAAAAATATTAAGAAGCTGTTTAGATAAATCAGATCTGTATAATTCTTAACTTTTAAATTCTGGCTTGAAGGCACAGGGAACTACTACCAATAAGTTATTCATATTGAGAATGGTAGCATCAATAATGAAATTTACCCCAGCATGGTCTCCTGTATTCACTTCCAGTATGTCCAAGGGGGTTCCCAGCTATGGGGAGGAAGGACTGTGCTCTCCAGGCTGCCAGCCTTTCCATGTCAGTAAGGCAATTGGGTCTTGTACAGACTCTGACAGAGTAAAAGTGGGATCAATACCAAAAGGGAAGTATTAGCTTGTTCAAAAATGGGACACAAGTCCAGCAAACATTCAGAGATGGCATAAAAAGAGTCCCTGACTCCACTTGGAAAGGTATAAGTTTTACATATATGTCAGTGCATTCTAGATTTGACTACAAAACAAGTAAAATTTACTAATTGTAAACCATCAAGCATTAGAATTGTACATTTTAAGAATTTCAGGACAGTGCAGGGTCTTGACTAATGCAGCAGCAATACTGTTCCTTGTTACCAGGCCATGGTTTTGCCCTTTAATTCTCCCAAAATGTGCAATGCCTACTGAAGTATGAGAAACATTTTCAAGGCTCTAGCTCATTCTTAATATTTTCCACTGGTTAACCGCAAACGTTAACAACAGAGTACGTGCATGAGAATCTGAACGTGTACCTCCTCCTGAAGAAGCAAAAATTTCAGCCATAAGAATGGTACACTGCTCTCCTCAGCAGTGAGATGGGTTTTTCTTGGTTTTTTTGCTCAGAAGATAAAATTGATTTTACTTCATATGAGCAAAAGAGTCAGTCCAAAAAACAAGCTTTTAACGTTTGAATTTGAGTAAAAGCAAATTACTTAGTTTATTCCATGTATCCTTAGCAAAGCAATATTTTCACCAGTGATACTGGTGGGCAAAGTTTATTGTAGGAGGCAGAAATAAGAATTATTGCTCCCATAGTGTCCTCAAGGAGTTGCTGACCCATGCAGGACGTGCAAGATGATGTCAGCATGTAAATACTTGTGTGCTGCACTCTGCATCCTGCAGCTGCATTGGGAACTTCTTATTTGTTTCAGCAGCTACCTGCTAGCTGTCACCTTCTTGGTCTCTGCCACCAGTACAGGCCTTTTGAATGTTTGACAAATCTGTTAGTTCTTTGTTTTCTTCCGTTTTCCCTTCTTCCTGAGATCCTTTTCCTGTTTTCAATTTTGTGTTGTCAGTCTGGTGATTAATGGACGAGTTTAGGCTGGATGAGTTCAGTCTCCATCGTCTCAGGATCCTATAACAGTCTTTTCTGACGTTTTCACTAACCAGCACGTAGATGATTGGATCAGCAACACTGTTTGTGGTGCATAAACACAGAAACACTGTAGAAATTGAGTATATCTTCTCTTCAAATGGACATGGGCAATTCTGGTTGAACAGAAAGTATATGGCTCTTACTATGAGTACCACATGGTAGGGAGCAAAGCAGATCAAGAAAATTACAATAATGGTGATAGCCAGATACTTCACTTTGGCTTTTTGGCGACAAGTCAAGATATTGCTACTTTTTGTAATTTGGAAAATTTTGTAGTTGGTGAAAATGAGGATCATGAAGGGTATGGCAAATCCAAACAGGAATCTAGCAAAGGTGAAAGAAGCCAATGTTACGTTAAGGGGCACAGTCTCAAAGCAGGTTGTCGCATTTGTATGTTCTTGTTCATTGTCCATGTAAAATGCTGGTATGTGGATTAGTGCAACCACAGCAAAGAGAAAACAGACTATTATGATGGCCTTTTTCTGTCCTCTTTTCCCCCTTGATTCCAGAGGATACACCAGTGCCACGTAACGATCCAGAGAAATACAGCACAAAAGCAGAATGCTGATGTATATGTTGCAGAAAAAGATGAAGCCTATTACTCTGCAAGCATTTTCACCCATAGTCCAGTTGTGCTTGTTTTGTACATAGATGATCCAAAAAGGCAAGGTACTTAAATACATTAGCTCACACAGGGATAAACTGAAAATGTAGATGGCAATTACTTTATTCCTTTGGATTTGTACAAATGTGAGCAGAGAAGTTAGACAATTTGCTGGAAGGCCTATGGCAAAAACGATGCTGTAAACAGCAACCAGAGATGTCTGGCTGTCTTCATAGGGAATTCCTGGGCAAGTGGAGGTATTAGTTTTGTTTGTAATATTACCCATTATTCTTTTTCCAGCTGGTGTTTCCTGAGAATCAGAAGACAAGGTGGAAAGTTAGCATGACATCAATTAAAAATGTGTCAGTAAAGGTTATGGTCCCATAGGTGCTAACTTGACAGGGGAGCAAGTGGGGAGTGGTCTTGAGGAAACATCTAAGAAAGGCAAGTTTTCCAAGTCCTGCTGGTCTCCTGTAGAGATCCCCTGGGTGTCAGGTCTGGTTTACTTAAAGGAAAAAGTGCCATTTTTCACCTTGACTGCAAGAAATTTTATGAAAATCAGGGTCTATCTATTAAAACAGGGTACTGGGGACTGTCCCTAAGCCATGCTGCCTCATAAGAAAGTCTGAGCTGCTGATCAATTTGAGGGTGTTAGTCTTCAATTGAATTTTTCTTTTTAAATGGGATAACAAAAAATGGAAACTGTAGAGAGGGAGACAGAGACAGTCAGAGACAGACTTGCAAATGAAGGTAACATTTATGGTTGCTCAGGTGGAGGAACCATCTGAAGTGAGTGGTGGTGGTTCACAGAATCATAAACTCATTAAGGTTGGAAAAGAACTCTGACATCATCAAGCCCAAGTGTGCTGTTGTGTCAGAGACTACCCTGGACACAGGAACCAGAGTCTGGCCACTGGTGTTCTTCATGCTGTATTACAACCTGCTGGTTCACGTCTGTCTAATTCACACTTCTCTCCTCCCTCAATGAATAACAGCTGAAGAAGATAAACATGTAGTGTATTACAACACCCACCATAGAAAGTCAGTGAAGCTGCCAACCACATCTATTTGATACCTCTGGGAAACAACAGGAAGTAAGGGCAGCTAGAGGTGGTAAACAAGACCAGAGAGAAGAATGTACACATGTATGAGAGACAAGAGACAAAGACATTTAGTGTTCTTTGAACAATAGTAGTTACAAAAGTTTTCACCTTTCCAAGGTGACCATGCACAAAAGCAGACCTGGCATTTGGTTTGTGTTAAGCAGTACTAGGAGCAGCATTTCTTGCAAAGTCACATGTTGATTTTCATGCACACGTCTGCTCCAAGTGAACAGAGGAATATAGAGGTGGATGTGCTGTAATGATGTTGTGTGCCCTTAAAAATTTCACCTTGCAATTTTGAGTTGAAGGTGTTCACTGGGTAACATTCTTGATAAAAAGAGGTCTTGTCTGGCTTAATCTTTTAGGGATTCTCTTATGGGTGGACTACTACTCCAGGGTAACTAGTTCCTGCTATCTCCACAGAGATGTGTTGACAGAAACAATCCCTTCAGACAGAGGAGGCACGTGGGCTTTCAAATCCACACTGGATGCACAATTTCTGTAACCCTGAGTTCACACAGGGGAGGAGCTTTTTGCAGCCTCGGAACATTTTTTTATTGCTTGTTTTGGCCCACTTCAAGCAGACCAAGATTGCCCTAGTCTGTGAGACCCTCACAGCAGCACAGCGGATCAAGAGAGGATCTCCTGGCCTGTGTTCAGAGATGTTCACTTCCATCAAGTACCCCAATGCAGTCAGTTTTGAATGAAGCTGTCCTGGCAGGTGAGCAGATGGGGCAGAGGCCAGTAGTACCTGCAGTACCCAGCAGAATGAGCAGTTCCCTGACATGGGAATGCTTGAAAGGTGCTTTCTCGTAGTATCATAGTATTGATAAGGTTGGAAAAGACCTTGAAGATCATCTAGTCCAACCTCAGACAGAGGAACTGAGAAAGTGCTGTGTGTGTAGAAGTACACTGGAGAGTGTGACCTTCCGCTTCCTCACAGAAAATCATGCTCCACTCGTGTGCTGACACATTCCTGCACTGGTTGGGCCAAAGTATCCTTAGAGAGGATCACATCCCTCCATCTCTGAGGATCGAGCTGGAGTCCAGGAATGTTGAAGCCCTCTCAAGGGGGACCTGAAGTTTTGACCCTGGACATAAAAATGTCTGTCTCTTTTCTGCTTGTTCTCATTCTAAAATCGTATTGTAGATACTAAAACCCCAGCATTTCTCATGCCACGTGTCACCTGCACCCAAAATCTCACATGGAGCTCAGCCTGTGAAAGCAAAATGGATGAATAGAAATTTGTAGAGTAGTTTAGTCATACTCATGACTTCGATAAAAAGTTGGATCCAGTATTTTTCCGCCTTAGGAGTGACTGGAGAAGAGAATCCTCACTACTCTGTGGAGGAGATGGCACAATTCTCAGTAGGGTGGCTGCCAGGTCATGTGTCAGAGGGTGCAGTTTCTTTCCTCCTTTCCTAGCAGTGAAAGTGTAATGAGAGCTGGTGTTAACTTAAAAAAACAGTGGTTGTGATCAAGGCTGGTGGTGACTTTAGTTTTTTGCTTCCTCTGAGCATCTGCCAGCTGTGGTATAGGAGGAAGAGCTTTCTCTGGGCCACCTACAAAACTGCTGTGCAGGGAAGATACAAAAGGTGCTTGATTTCAAGATGCACACTTATATTGACCCTTGTTTGTCTGAGTATCCTCCTTTCTTCACAGCTTCCCATGGAGCAGCCAATGATGGTGCCGGGCAGGAAACAAGTGATAGAAGAGCTCTTCTGTGGACACATGGTTCCCAATATTTGTTTCTCTTGCTTCCTTCCTTCACCTCCCCACCCTCCCACTCTGCTCCAAGTCTCCTTCCCATGCTCAGCACCTGTGAGTGAGCCTCAGGAAGGAGATGCCTTTGGAGCACGCATTTTTCCTTGGTGTTCGGCATGTGGAATAAGCCACAGGCCTGGAGTTGAGCTGAAGAGACCTTCACCCTTGAAAGCCTGTCAGCTGCCAAGCACAATGCCACTGCTGACAAAGTGCAGCCACAGGTGTGGATTTACACCTGCAGAGAAAAAGCATGTACTGAATTACTCTCCTGAAACTTTGGCCTGTCATCCTGGGAGCTTGTATCCTTCCCAGCAGGAATGCTCTGTGTTCCAGCCCCATATCAGGGAGGAGGAGAGAAGGTTATCCATTTGTTCCACTCCTTCACCTTCTCTTGGCTCTCTGCTGCTAGACACTGCATCCAGCTGCAGTTTTGAGCTTTATTTGTCTCTGCTCAGCTCTCCAGACCTGCAGAGGGATTTCCTCCTCAAACTGAAGATCACAAAGCAGCACTCAGCAGACAACATATGAAATTTCTCCTGGTGACATTGCCCCTCCTGCTGACCCACACTAAAGAGGGAGAAAGCACCAACACACTCCATGGCTAAAGTCAACGTCTCTGGCCCTCTACATCCCTCTTCAACTGAACGGACATTGTTATCTTTTCCTCAGGCTTTTAGAGTTTCCTGGTTTGATACTTGGCTCAGCCCAGAAGATTCCCAGTTCTGTCTTCCTCTGTGGTGTCTAGGTTAACCTGCATCTCATGAATAATAATAGTTACACAGCTCAAAAAGCCTAACACCATTTTCTCCTAATATTTGTGATGAGCAATTTTGGTTTGAAAAACAGAAATTAAAAGATTTATCACATCCAGTAATTTCCAAGCATTTATAAAGGGTCAAATGTAGCTGTGATGCCAAGGATGAGCAATATCCAAGAACAAATTTATGAAGTACAAACTGTTCCAATGCATTAGGTTTCTTTGCTGCCCTGTAACTTTCTGTTGAACAAAGCCTCTCCAAAATATCTGTTTTCACCTTTCTGTGACTTATCCTGGTCTGCTGGGTCTCACCAAACAAAATTTCGTGTTACTTAAGATCCTGGCCGTGTTTTGGCAACAACTCAACATGTATTTGTCTTCATCCTGAGGCTTCTTGCTCTGTGAGGCTCACTGCATGTCACAAACCGCAGTCAGCTTGTGCACTTTTGACACCTTCAAGATGTGCAAAACATCTCGTCTTGACCTCACCTCTGGTTCAGAAAGCATCTGGGCGCAAATAACTGGAGGATGGGGTAATCCACTAAGGAAGATGTGCTGTGTGTGCTTTGTATTTACATTTTTCCATTTCTAATGCCCTTGTGTTATGGTCACACTGTTAGATGAATAGATTTCTTACTCCTGAAATGGAGTGCCTATATGCTGTAGTGTATTTGAGAACTTATGGAGAGAAAATCATGGAAAAGGGCAGGGCACCTGGAGATGCCCAAGTGAAAAGGGTTGTGGATGGAAGAAGCATGGCAAACATGAAATATAATATTCTTGGGGTGTGATGAGAAAGCAGCAGAAGTGTCTTGCTGCAAACCCACCAAGCAGGACTGTGGGACCGGGTGGTGATGGACTTTCCTCACCTTCTCTTCGATCCAGTCACCTTGCACTCCTCATGCCAGGTGTCCTGGATTTAGCAGCAGGAATGGAGAGGTGTTCTTTCTCAGACTTTCCTAAGAAGTGGCAGATTTCAAATGTCAGACCAGTGTCTCTTCTGGAGCAGATCTTCCATTGTTGACAGGGACCATCAATGTGCAGGAGAGCCTGTGCAATGGTCATCTGTCCTCTCCCCTACCCAGCATCAGGGAGTATTGACCTGCCCTACAGCTGTGCCGTACACGCCTCATGGGCAGTGAAATCACAAGCCTGGGATGCTGTGAGAATGTGGTTTCACATCACAGCCACATCAGATATACACGTCTGTTATCTTTCCTTATCTCTGCCTTTTCTGTGACCAGTATCTCACATGACCCTGCAGTGACTTGACTTGTGGCTCCTGCTGCTCATTTGGGCCGGTTGCATTAATTTTCTTCAAGGAGGAGTATTTGCAGTAACACTGAAGTGTGAAAAGAGAAGTGAAAACAAGCAGGAAAGCCAAATGGTTTATTTTGCCTATTTTTTCTTTATTTGTCTATGAGCTGCTCATGTAAAACTGTTTGAATTTGCAACAGAGAAGTTAGAGTGATAAAAATAACCCCTATCAGAAAAAAACAGAGACTGATTGAAAGTCTATGGATTGATTCACATGAGACACAGAGGGACAGAAGGGAAAAAAGACACAGTGAAATCCATAACATGAGTACAATTACATGAGCAAAGGGTGTTATTTCATATAATTTTCTCTTTCTAATATTTTTCTGATCATCCTTCTATGACAAGGATTATTGTTAGAGCTGAATGTTTTGAAGTATTTATGTGATATTAAGAGCAATTTAAAATTAGCACCATGATGGTTAAGTCACACCTTCCTTCCGGCCCCCAATATTTGTAAACAAAAACACCCACGTAGCTTAAAGCATAAATCACCCTTCAGGGGAGCAAGACCTGAGTTTCTCCTGAGGGGTTTTGTGTGTTTTCCTTAGTAGCTTGTGGTACTGGAACTATGTGACACGAGAGTGCCGCCAGGATGTCAGTCTGGCTGCTCAAATGTAGTACCCAGATGTTGTTTCCCAGAAAAATACCATCAAAAAACCTTCCCTCTCAACTGGGCTTCTCCTTCTTGTGCAGAACTTACATTACCTGCCTGTAAACTTCACAAACTATTACATTTTCTGGCTCCTAGCTTTTGTCTCACTTAACTGGAACATAAAATAAGTACTGTGGATGATTTTCTCTGCTGCTCTTGAAAGGAAGGAAAATGTTTATGGTATCTTGGTGGATAAAAATAGGTGATGACCCATTAGCCCAGCTTAATTTTTTTTCCATTACTAATAGACAAATTAGTAGATGAAGTCACTTCTATAAGCAAATCTCATCATAAAAATGAAAACCAGCAATGGATCCCCTTAGTTACCCTGCAAAATGATCATTTTTACTGAGACAGACAAAGTAGTGCGATTTGGAGCTGTGTGATTTGAAATTTGTATATAAAACTATGCATTTTCAAATATAAGAGTTTCAAATGACAATGTATGAATATATACTTTTGAAATCATATTAATATATAATTTTGAAACTATATATAGTTTCAAAACTCTGTTTTTAAAAAAAGTGTTTTAAAGCTGCAGGACAATACGGGGAATGCAGCCTTAGCACAGCTTCATTTTAGAATATCTTTCCTCCACTGGTGAGGCACCTAAACCCTCTCTTGGCTGGTTAAAACAAGTTCTGGAACATCTGTAGACTGAAAATAAGTGCAGCAAGGAAATGGCAGGACATTGGGATTAGTTACACAGCCTTAATACTTAACTCTATACTGCAGATACAATCAGTCTTACAAAAATATAGAAGACATTTGTTAGAAGGGAGAAGATATTAATCAATTGCTTTTCAGGAGGGGAACGCAGGAACCACTTCTGATGAGAGGAAGATGTTTGATTTTATCTCATGATACACAGTTCATAAATATAACATCTCTGCAACTATAGATTGTGCAGGTATTTACACAAATCCAGACATTCACTTCACCCTTTCCATAATCTACAAATCCTACAATAGGATTAAATTTACTATTTTGCTAAAATGAGCTGCTGTGGATTCAGTAAGGGGTACTGCCATCATTCAAAGTTGACAAGGGACCCAGTTTAAAATAGTGATCCTGCCCTAAACTGAGTGTCTAGTGCCATGTTACACTACCTGGAGAGGGACTGCACAGGGGAGAAGAATGTCAGGTAGGTAGGGGAGAAGGATTTAAAATCATGTTATTAAACATATCCAAAACCAGGTATAACTATGTACTTAAATGTCATACATTGCACATAGGAGAAGTTCACAGATGAAAAACAGAACCCCAAATCCACCCATACCAGTGGACTTTTTTCTCCAGTTGCATGATTCAAAGGCTGTAACTCATGATTTTTGGACTTTCGGACCTAGCAAAGTTTCTCAGTCCTCCCTGGGACCATCAGAGAGTGGATGTTGCAGGGCAGATTTACTCCTTGGTACCTAAAAGCTTGTCTGGAAAAGGTCTTGGAGCCAGAGGGATGGCTTCATGATCAGGAAAGCCACCAGGAACCCCAGAAAAGCTGTCATAAATTTGAGACAAAACTACAAAGCACATCAAGTAAAACGTCTGAGAAAAATGTTGGTTTTGGAGCAGCAGCAGTGAAAGTGAGTAGCTGAGAAGAAGCTTCACATCCTCTTCTTCACATCTTCACACACAAAGCCATCAGACAACAGTGCTCAAAGACTCCCTAAAGATATTGTGGCTTAATTGATAGCCTTGGCACTGGGGGCTATTTTTATATGGCTTCTGCTAGTCAGCTGGCTCATCTGGAACCTTAACTGACTAAACTTTCTTACTGGCTGGAACTACAAACTCTTCCAAGACTACTGAGTCTTGAAAGGAGGTGAGAGGAGTGATTCCAAGGCACGGCTCCTCTCTCCTGCCCCAGAGCACTCATGGATGTCAAAGCACAGCCAAGTGCCAGCAGATTTGGCACTGAGGGCTTACACATGGACTCCCAAAAGAACAGGCTGGGGTGTCAAGGAGCAGGCTGTTGTAACAAGATGAGGGGCCCTGGCCATGCTGGCACACTGTTAGAGCTGAGTGTATCTGATTGCCAGATTTAAGGAAAATCTGACTTTCAGCATCTGAACCAAAACGGACCAAGATCTATCTCCAAACCTACAGATGTGCTCCTTAAAAAGGGGTGCTTTGTTATCCTTTAGGATATCCCCAGCAGTTACCTATGGACATCTTCTGCCTTATTCTTGTCCTCCAGGCCTTCAAACAGGAGACTCCTCATGAATCTCTGTCACCTGCAGTTAGAAACACACTAGGAGGCACAGAGAGGCCCTGTACTAGAACCAATTTCACCCCCCTTATTATTGTGACTCTAAGTCATCTCTGGAGCAGCAACTGTTCACTTGGAAGTTTCTGTGCTGAGGCCATACATCTCACCTTTCAGTGAACACCAGCGCATGACTATGTGTGACATCTGCACCAATTCAAGGTGTCAATAAACATCTTCAAGTCCTGATCAGGTGGAGGACAACCACAGCCACCCTGTGGTTTGGAGAGAGACCAGATGTGTAGACTGGATATGGTCACCTTGTGAGCAGGCAAGGAGAACAGCAAGGGGGCAGCGTGGCCATGCCTGTGGCTTGTGGCATCCCTTATCTAGCACCCAGAACTGCGGTGCTACTGACCCCACAGAGGCTATGGCGACTGTACTGCTGCCACACAAGGACAGAGCGATGTTGTAGCAGAGTCATGTAGAGGATGTGAGTTTTAGTGACCATCCAGTTATCCTACCTTGCAGTAAGTGGCTTTGTTTGTTTTAATTTGGCTGCAGAGGGTGGTGGCCAATGACTCTGTTTGTTTCTCATGTTTGCTTTGTTTTTATTAGTGGTCAAGGATTTTTTTATTAATGGTCGAGGTCTGACCACAGCATCATTGGCCTGTCACTGCTGAGCCCCGCCCAGGCTCTGTCCTCCATCCCTGGCCTGTTTGCATCCTGTCAACCTGTTGTCATCCGAGTCTGCCTTTCCCTGTATGTGGTCTCTGTATTATCATGGTTTGTTCCTGTCTTTCATCCTCCCACTTCTGCTTTCTCTCCCTCTGTCCCAAGTCAGTCAGTGGTTTTCAAACCACTGCTATCCTAGGAGATTTAGAAATGGTAATTCATACCTCTTCTATCACTCAAGTTTCCATGGAAGTCAGAGGATTCTGGCCTGGAGGCAAGTGTCCAGCACCACTGGAAAGTTACACTTGCAGATAATATTTATTCATAACCAAACATGTAACCAAACATATCTGAACAAACTCCCAAATCCACAAACTTCTCCTCTTCCTGCACTGACACCTTCACTCCAGTCATGACAGTCACAGGGATCACCGGCTTTTCCCACCCAAAATATGTTTGTCTCTCTCATCCCTCTGAAATTCCCAAGTGGCTTAATTGTACTGCAAAGAGTGAGCACGGACAGGATGGCCAGCCTTTGCCAGGAGTAGGAACATGCAAAGACAATGTTGAGCTTTGACCTTCTGACAGCAGATTAACTCTCCCCCATGGGGGTCTTGGCACTGCTTTTGTGGGTCTGAGTGGGAGATGCTGTGACATGGGAGCTGCACTGCTGTGGTAGCACCATTAATGCCAAAGAGGTTGCTGAGGGGAAAAAAAAAAGCAAAAAGATGCTCAAAATAATTTAATGTTCTGCTAGACTTGATCTCACTGACATACTGGTTCTTACTGAGAAGTCTGGCTAGTTTCCCCTCAAAATGTTTTCACTTTTGTCTAAAGTGGATGTGTCTCAGCAGGTAGGATCTGCAAAGCCTTGTGAAAACCACACTGCCTTCTATATTTGAAACAATCTTGTTTTTGACAGGGCACTTAAAGGTGGTATTTAACAGTGCTCTGAACTTGGATACAAAGGTTTCCTCCTCCTCTATTTATCATGAAACTCAATTTCTTTGTTCCTTTTTGTACTCCTTACTAATTTGGGAACGTCGTTTACCATTCTGTGACATGTAGGTCACTTCCTACAGCTACCTACTCCCATACTGGTAGCAGAGCTTTCCCCTTAAGACCTTAGTGATACCAACACAAACTGTGACGCTCAAAGGTTCCTCTTTGCACCTACACACGTCTGACCTGACATGTCTGTAAGCAAACTCACATCTGCTAAATCTATAATGTCTTGTCTGAATTCTCAGTTCTGGTTTGTTCTGGTGCTTTGTACATCTACCACAATGAGCATCTCATTCTTCGTTGGGACATTTAGGGTCTACCCTGGAAGTTATCAATGTAAAAGTCCCAGCTACCAGATATTTCCCGAAGTGTCCTGACACTGGGCAGCAGCGCTATTTGTTGTGATCACAATGAGTGTGTAAGATCGATGTCTCCCAGAGGAACATGGGAAATGCTGAACCTGAAAGAGCCATCTGCAGCTTCAGGCAGAAGTCTGCACAGAGGGTGCTCAGTTCAAAGTGTGAGATTTCTTTAAATGTAATGTCCCACATACAGAACTGTGGAAAAGTTCTTAAAAGAAAACCAGTATTGCCCATTAAGTGCTAAAGAGCAGAGTAATTAGGGTGTTTTTTTCCTCCCCACTACCTCCCCCCACTTACAATGAGGTAAGTTAAGGAGCTGCTGGTTTACAGGTGTCAGCAGACCGAAATGGGATTATGGGAAGGGTAGGTTTTAAAATAATACCAGATGCTCTTTGGTCTCTGGCAAAGTAGTCAACTCTCAAATATTAACTCAGTCTCCATGTTTTTGAGTGCCAGAGATCAGCAGTACTCTGTGAATAAAAGATGAAGAAAAAGGAGGAATTTAGGTTATCCAATTATACACAGCATGTAAACCTCACAGTGAAATGTCTGCCTTGCTTTTAGCAGAGTAAGGATGAGAGGAAAGGCTGGACGTGAATTCTCATCAAAAGAAACCCAAAATTCATCTTTCTATTATAATTCTGTATTCATGCCTCATGCACTGCCGTAATAGTTAAATCCAACCTCACAGCAACCTGTATCCTGCAGAAAGCATTCAGTCCAAATTATCATCTATCCCTGACTGGGACTTGAGCCGATTTGTAAAAGAAATACATTTTTTACAGGAAAGGGAATTCGTAAGGAAGACAGATAGGAAAGAGTTCACAAACTGCAATGAAGCCTAATGAATACAGTCCCAGCAACAGTTTTTCTCTGTTATGTCAATCACAAGGAGATTTAAACTATGGTGAAACATCAACAGAGTCTGCATTTCTTAAATACAAATGAACAGCAGTGCCCAAACCAGAACAAAGCAAAATGCTGCTAAACAGAAGCAGTGCCTCACCTCAGGGACAGAATACTTACTTTTTTTCCTGGCTTTTGCAGAGGAGACGATGGAGTGCTCCAGCTCGTGCCGTGCTCACAGGCTGCTCTGAAAAATGTGCAGGAAGTGTCTGACTTCCCCAACGTGCAGTCATAAGTGATGAGCTGAAACTAATGTACTTTCAGTAAGTAACACTTTTAGTAGGGTGTTCACAGAAAGCAGAGGCTGACCAGTGCTGTCAGGGGAACAGCTAGGAGGAGAAAAAGCCTTAAAAAGGAAAGCATTTGCTGTCAAATTCTGTCACTTATACAGGGGTGAAAAGATGCTTCTGTAAGTGCCAGACTCTGTCTGATCTCCTGTTCTGGGTGTGCACCTTAATCACTGTGGTAACTGCCCTGGAGGAGAAAGAGACCAGAGGACTGCCCTAAACTCTACTGGCTCCTCAGGAGCAGGGTACCTGTGATAGGTGCTTATTTCATGTTTGTAAAGTGGAGGTAAGTCATCCATGGGTGTGACACATGGATACGTATGAAATGGTAACAGGAGAAGACCTGAGTATGTGTGAAATGGCTACGTATTGAAATAGAGGAGCAGTATTGGAGCCCACTAGAAAGGAAGGGTAACAGGAGGGAGAGACTGTTCTGATGCCATCTGTGCTAGAAAAGGCTGAGAATGCCTGAGACGATGAGATTATGTTTTTTGAGCAGCTTCTAGAAGAGTTCTTTTGCAGGAGTTTCTTAATGGCACAGAGCACTGCATATGGAGGAGTGTATGATCCTTACCAAGTGCCCTAGCTCAGGTTTTAAGTGAAGGAGGAAGAAGATCCCAATGTTATGTTGCCAGGCTAGACCTTGTTTATGAGACCTGTGTTTTTGCAGATGCTGTGTGTGACTGCAAAAGTCAGTTATGACCAGCTTCATTAAGTTTTCGGGTAACTTCTCCATCAACTTCTGCCAATTCCACTTGTAGGGAAGTGCTTTCGGGACCCTGTGAGTGTCTGTCAGTGCTTGCAGACTGCTGGAGACTAAGGTAGGACAGGGAGGAACTGTGTGACAATCTAAGGCAAACAGAGAACTGACTTTATTTTTGATATCTGTATTGAAAGTGAAACATTTTTTTAACAGATTAGAGAAATGTTTGATATGTACTTTCCTTCTGGTGTGGAAAATGTTGCTTTGGTTCCAGTCTGCTGGAGCAGGTCTCTGAGGACAAGTCTTTCTGTGAAGAACATCTTATTCTCAGGATCCAAAAGGAATTGAAGAGGAAGAGGCTGAAGAAATTTTTCATCTGTGTAGGAGAGTAGGTGATATTTCTGTCTGTACCAGCTCAGCCTGACTGGACATAATGCTGGAATCAGTCTGTAAACTATGTTAAACACATGGTTTCATCTTGGTCTTCCTCTATGTAGAAATCAAACCCAAAAAAGGAAGGGATAATGTTTCTCAGATGACTAGGGCAGATTTCTCTCTGTAGGTGGCAATTCTTCATTCAGAGATGTGGGACTGAAATGAGTGCTCTCAGACCTGAAGAATCAGAGTTTTCTTAGAGACCAGTGGGCTCCTCTGTGACTGGAAGTACTGGCCACAGTTCCCATTTGGGTGCAGTGAAATGCTGCCTGATTATGTGCTCGCTAATGAAGGATTTAGGATAGTCAGGGACACGTGCATTTTCCAATTAAACTTTATGTTGAAACATTGACAACTGCATGGTCCTTCTAGGGAAATGGACAATGACACATTTCTGTGCTCTTGAATCTTCCAGTTGGACTTAAAAAATATTACTATATAGAGTCACTGCTGCTTCATGCTTCTCTCAGTAGTATGGACCCAGTTGACATCACCCACAACCATTGCCCTGCAAGTGGAAGACTTATGTCACGATTTCAAAAACCTTTGACAAGATCTTCTGTGACTGAGATGAACACAGAGCTCTGTGGGTGGCAAACCCAAACCAAACATTTCAAGTAAGTTTAGTCTGTATTCAGTGGAGATAATACAACCAGTTCAGCAGTATAAATTTTGGCCTGAGCTGTATTGTGCTGATGTCATATCTATGTAGTAAAAATGATCAGATAAAGAACCATTTATAGCAGAAGGCAGAAACCCTCTGGCCTCTGTCTAAATCGAACAGAAGTAAATGGAAATGTTTCTTTTAACCTCATTGAGCTTAAATTGGGCAATCTGAGAATATTTATTTCTACCATGTAATTTCTGGGTGCTGTTTAGCTAGTTGCCTTTATGGTAGGATATTTAAGCAAGTTAAGCTACAGTGAAGCTGTGAAGCTTCTCTGCACTCTTCATCATGGAGTACATCCAAAGAATAAGAAAGAAAAGAGTCCAGCTGCATAACACAGAATTTTCATGGGGATTTTCACAGCACTATGATAGAGAAATTGCTTGGGCACCATTGACCAGTAAATGGAAGACTGATAGGGTCCAATGTCTTTGAAAGACTTTCCGATTTGAGTTTTTCTCTATCCCCTTTCTTCATTTAGGAACTATCAAGAGAAAAAGTGGTAGGATATTTCCGTGTTTCACTGCATATGAAAATGCCCCTAGTTGTGACCAACAAGAACCCATAAAAGGAGGAAATGTCAGATCATCTGCCTCTCCTACCTCCACCTGCAATTGAACTCAGAGTCACAGTCGCATAACAGCTCTGCAAAAGATTACCCAAGAAGACAAGTCTGTACAGTTTTGCAGCCTTTTTCTGAGTAACTGAGGCTCATTTTTTCTTGGAAAATGATAGAATATGACTTTAAGTTTGCAGCATGGGAAGTGAGGTAATGAAAGCTGTGTCTTGAAATACAGGTCTTTGTAGAAAACATCCAAATATCTGCCTCTTCTCCCATTACCAGGCAGTGCACTGAATGGGGACAGAGCTGCAGACCTGTCGGGGAGCACAGTAGCTTGTGGTTCAAACGTGTGTTATCTGTAACAATGTCTGTGATGCTCCTTGTCTGGCTCAGGGAGACAAGCCAGCTGTGGTGCTTTTTTCAGTTTGCATCAGGATCAACCACAGGTTGGATCCTTCAAGACAGATAACAGTTTTAAACTCTGCTGAAACCAAAGCTCAGCTTCCTCCCAGCAGCCTCCTAACTGCAGTCTTCCCCTTCCTGCAGTGTGTATGTGTTCCACCCTGGCAACTAGGTCAGGTGAATGGCAAACCCATTGAGCTGAGCCCAGCACAGAGCTCACACGGCTTTCTGGCTTCCCATGCACACTCAGCTCATGGCAAGGAGTGCAGAAACCTTCTTGTTCTGTGATGGGAAATGAAACGTAGGAGTGTCAGTGGCTAAGATTTTTGATGCACTGTGATGGGTGGGATGACACAGTCAGATTCATTCTGCTTGTTCAGGCTGCGTAAGTGCCTGCCTCTCACATCTGCATCGGAAAGTCCTCCTCCTTTGAGTTTGCCTATTTTTGTAAACAGTGTGTAGAAATTTGGTCATCCTTAGTTTTCACTGGAGCACTGATGTGCTGTGTGCCTCAAGAGTGGAAAACTGCAAAGCAACTGATCGTGCTCTTGTCAAGGAAAGTTCTCTCACTCCAAAGAGTGAGAGAAGAGCCCTGTTATGTTTGACAGTCCTACCTCTTCATGCACTGGGATTAATATTCCTTGTCAGGGGCTCCCTGGTAGAGAGCAGCTGGTTGCCACATGGTGCTTCTGAGAGACCTTAGACTACTGACTTCTCTGGGGCAACAAGAGATTTGTCCTCTGTGTGGTAAGAGGGGAGAGGTGCCAGTCTGTACACTGGGATCCTTGGGACAAGGTGGGGTATGCAGCTGGGTCGTATCTGACAGCCTCTTTGAGGGATCCTGCTGCCAATAACGCAGCTGAAGATGGGACAGTGAGTGTGCTGCAGCTCAGTGAATTTGTCTCCATGCTTTGAATTCCATCTCTGAATATGTGTGTCTCCAAATATCCCACTCAAGCTACACATGCAGCCTGGGTCGCAGCCTTTTGACAAATATGTCTGGGGTTTTTGTTCTTATAAAACCCCCTCCTGATACGAGGAAACTCTAACACCCACAAGGGTAGAGAGGTTACAGTTGTAAGTGCATGGGGAGGAAAAGGGTGTGGTTCGAAGAATACCCACTTATAACTTCTTTTTTACAAACTCAAAGTAGCAGCAGTGTTGGGCCAACAGACGAAGTTGGTTTAATCTTCTAAACCTCGAAGGAAAGTTCAAGTTGCTTTTGCACTCTGTGCAAAGAGCCAATATGTCTACCCAGAGCTCTTACCTTGCTGATTATTAAATCTGAGGTTAATGGAAACATGGTGTCAGCCATGAAAACAATGAAATAAAATTCCTCCTCCCATTTGAAATCTCTAGGGAGGCAGGTGTTTGAAGCACCAGGAATTGTCATACACGAAGTAAGTGCCTTGGACAAACCTGGGTTTGGGATCCATCAAATCCCACTTAAATGCCAGAAGTCCAAAATTATTAACTCCTGCTCTTTTCCCCTTACCCACCATCATTTGTATCTGTAGCAAGGCTTGACCAAGCGGTGCAGCAGAGATTCAAAGGCCTTTGGTGTTTGCGTTTCATCAGCTCCTTCTGATGTGATCAGAGACCCTTGCCACCATGGACAAAGATTCCAGCAGACCACCTTGGAGAGCTGCATCAATCTCTGGGAGGGTGGGTGGCTTTAGGAAGCTGGTGCCCTGCTAGAGAAAGCTGGTGCAGGGCTGGCAGACGCCTGTGGCTAACCCGACATGTCTGGGCTGGGGCTCAGTGCTGAGGGGCACCTTAGAGAAATGCCGCAGACAGGAAAGCAGGAAATGTTTTGCACAACAGAGATAACATAGAAAATAATACTCTCTGAATGGTTTGATTTACTGATTGGAGCATACAGGGGGTGCCGTGTAAGCACACAGGAAAAGGAAATGGGACGTGGGAGGAAAAAGGCAAGAAGACAACAAAAGAGGCTGGCAGATTTCATTAGGGACAGGACTTAATGTCCTGGTTCTTCTCCTGAGCATGATATGTTGTGAAGGTCTCCAGTCATACATGGACACTGAGGATATGAGTCCTTTGGTTCAAAAGAATGTCTCTATTTATCAAAATAGGGAACTTGCATAATTTTTGAATTCTTCTGCACTGGGAATTTCCTCTTGTATACAGCTGGAATCACCCTGGGCATGCCAGCCCTTATCTAGAGCAAACTAGTCCCTGAGCCACTGATCTGAACTTCAACACCTCTGTGTGATAGAGAAGTCACAGAAGGTAGAGTTGTCAGTTCTGTTCTCCACTTCTCAGATTTTCTTGAAAACCTCTTTTGCAAGAAGACTTCAAAGGTCTCTGACTTCCTGTCATTGAACCCTCCCATGATATGCGCCTCAGCAAGTGGTGGGATACACACGTCCTGCCAGCAGCAATCTTCATAAGACCATCAGACAGAGCCTCACTGCACAGCTAATTTTTGTGAGCCCTTGCCAGACTTTTTGTGTTCCACTTGACTGCACCTCAGTGGGGGGAGATAGTTACCTTTGATGTCTTTCTGAGGCATCTTCTTTGAGTCTTGAGGGACGAGGGTGGGTGTGAAAGAACACTTCCAGTCTCTGCTAAATCATAGAGTGGAATTTTTTGTGTTGGAAAAGACTACTGATATCTTTGAGTCCAACCCTTAACCCAGCATGACCAAGTCCACCACTGAACCATGGCCTCAAGTGCCACAACTAAACATTTTCTGAACACTTTCAACAAAGTATTCAAAAAATGTATTGTTATAAACAACTTAATGCTTTGGAGTGTGCCTGATGAAGGTAGGATGTTTAGCCTTCAAGTAAAGTGAAAGACTTAGTGGAACACATATCCTGAGATATTTGATTCACCTTTTCTCAGAAAAACTCCCTAACAGAGTTTGAAAAAGAAAGTATAACCTTCCTTGAGATTTCTAGGTATGCATACACCCCAAGTAGAAAAAAAAATCCAAGCTTTCCCCCCTCCTTTTTACCAATTTTTCAGATCCTCTTACTCTCTCATAAAGACAGAACAGACAACAGAAAAATCTTCTGAAAACCATCCTTGAAAATGCTGACATTTAAACTCTGGCACATTTTTTTTTCAGAATTAATACGTATATCTTCCTATATATGTATAGACACCTGGGACTTTGGCTTGTGTTCAGCAATTTCCATTCACTTAAACAATGATTTTAAAGTGTCAGTTTCCAAACAGTATTTCCATATCCTATTTGGTTCTGGGAGTCTATTTTTTGAAGATGCATTTGTGAAGCAACAGTATTAATTGGAAAGGTTGTTCAACATAAAAAGACATCCATTCCATCATCTTTTCTCCTGACACTAGCAGCTCCAATCATTTTGTAGATAGAGTTAATCATGGAAAGATAGATGGTGCAGCTTCACCTTATGCCAGGGTGGTACAGACGTACTTTAACACATGAGACTAGAGATGGAAAATCTGTCTGTCCTGCTGTCTGTGGTGCGTGAGAGTGATACTTGTGGTAGCTTTTCTACGGTCAGTTTGAAGAGTGGAAGCAGGTGGACCTTGACACCACAAAGCTCTGTGTGCTCCAGGTTACCCAAATGTGGGATGTTTTTGCATGAAACCTTAGTGCAGGCTAACCTGCAGGCTTCAACGTTTTAAGAAATGCAAATATTTTATAATTTTTCACTGCCTTTGGTAGGCTGTGCTGTCAAATAATGGGAAGGAAACAGATGCGACTCAATTCTGGACTGACCTTGTGGTCTCTTTTCATTAATATAATTTCTATCTGAGTTTTAGTTTTCTCTATTTAAAAGACAGCTGTGATGTCTACTTCCTTTGAAAATATTTTGAGATGGAGTGGCCAAAAGATACTGTATTATTACAAATTAATTACAAATATAATTACAAATCAAAAAACCTCAACAAAATAAACACCTCAGATATCTGAGTGATATAAGTAACGAACATGCATGAAATTCCCATAATCCTAAGAAATAAATGCCAAGACTGACCTGACTGGGTGAAAGTGTTGTGCTGTGTTGTGTCAACATCCCTGCTCAGGTCCCAGGCAAACAGGATCACTGGCAGGAGAGAGGCAGGTTGCAGTCCAGCTGCCTCCTGGAGCTGCAGCTTATGGAATACATTCAGCAGATGGGTGGGTAAAAATAAAGCCTGTCTTGTTAGCGCTCAAAGTAACAACTCCCCCCCCAATACAAGAACACCCATAAAATCATACTTCCACTGATCTGCAATATCTCCTTCTTATCCCGTCACCTTGGGTGCCATCTTGGCACTTTCAGGAGCAGGAGGAGAGTGCTGGGAGGAGAAAAAAAAAAGAAGATGGTTCTGAAAGAATGAAGTGTCATTGTTCTGGTTGGTTTCAAGGTGCTTGAGATGCCTATATGTTGGTGAGGGCTCTGGGCAGTGATAAACTAGCTAATTTCTTCTGCATGGAAAAGAACATGAGTTTTCTGCTGGTAGCAGCAGGAGCAGCCACTGGTATCCTACACGTGGTTTTGGGTGCCCTGGAGAAACCTGACATTGTACAGACAGGCAGTCCCTTTGCTCAGGACTTCTTTAAAGATCAGGAAAGCAGCTGCCATGGCAGAAATGTTGGTCATCAACCTCCTGTTACCCACCTCAAGCAATTCATGTTTCATACATTTTGCTTTGTTGAAAATAGCTGCATGTGCTCCCAGTCAGAGCTCCAGCAGACACCTGGAACATCCACCCAGGCCTGCCATTGCTAATGAACCTGGTTTGCAGTAGTTTTTATTTGTGACACTGCATTTGACACACTGCTGTATAGATCAAACCCCCTTTCTTAGAGGCACTGCACAAAATCATCATGAAGGGAAACCAGGATGGTGCAAGGTGCAGTCTTACAGAGCATCTAAATAACTGCTGGAGGGCACAGCTCCCAGAGGCAGGGTAAGCCAGCACCACTGTGAGCTTCTATCCAAAGGGGAAGGTCCAGCTCCCTTTGAAAAATAAATAACAGGATAGGTTTTTGCCACTTGGTCAGAAGAATTGGGCCAACTAAGGCTCTCGTAAGTGCCAGAGATTGCACAAAGGCAGTTGGCAGTAAATTGTTATGTTGACTCAGCTGCCTGGAGAGCTGCAGCTTGTATCAGTCTGAAGCACGTGCTTAAAATGCTTTATGAATTGGGGGTCTTATTACTGAACCAGAGCTGTGGACTCAGATCTGGGTCACTTTGGTAAAGAACAGCTACAGGCTCCCAGTGGCTGTTCCTATTAGCACTTGGCAGTGCAATTTAAAATATCATAGAGTTATAGAGTGGTTTGTGTCAGAAGGGACCTTAAAGATCATCTAGTTCCAACACCACTACCATGAGCAGGAACATCTTCCACTAGACCAGGTTGCTCAAAGCCCCATATAACCTGGCACTGAACACTTCCAGGGATGGGGCATCCATAACTGCCCTGGGAAACCTGTTCCAGTGTCTCACCACTCTCACAGGAAAGAATTTCTTCTCAATATCTAATCTAAACCTGCCCTCTGTCAGTTTGAAACCGCTATCCCTTGCCCTGTCACTCCATGACCTTGTCAAAAGTCCCTCTCCAGCTCTTGTATTGCCCCTTTGGGTACTAAAAGGTGCTGTAAGGTCTCTCTAGAGCCTTGTCTTTTTAGGGTTGAACAGCTCCTACTCTTTCAAGTCTCCCTTCATAGCAGAGGTGGTCAAGCATCCTAAGCATCTTCATGGCTTCCTCTGGACTTGCTCCAACAGGTCCACGTCCCTTTGATTCTGAAACACCCAGAGCTGGATGTCCTTGTGCTTGCCCATCCCTACCCCAGGTGGGGTCTCATGAGAGCAGAGTAAAGGGGCATAATCACTTCCCTCCCCTTGCTGGCCACGCAGCTTTAGATGCAGCCCAGGACATGGCAGGCTTTCAGCACCTCCAAGTCCTGCCGCCAGGTGGGTGTGGACCTCTTCTTTCAGGCTGACAACACCAGAACGAGAGGACATGGCCTTAAGCTATGCCAGGGGAGGTTTAGACTGAATGTTAGGAAGAGGTTTTTCACAGAGAGAGAGATCGCTCATTGGAATGGACTGCCCAGGGAGGTGGTGGAGTCACCGTCCCTGGAGGTGTTTAAGAGAAGACTCGATGAGGAGCTTAGTGATATGGTCTAGCTGGGGGGTGTAGGGCTGGATGGTCCTGTGGGTCTCTCCTGGCTCGGAGTGGACTGTGCGCCTGTGAGGGATCTAGGTTTATGTTCACCACTCTGGGGTGTGCGTTTGGTCTCTGTACGGGAGTTAGATGGTGGGTTGGACTCGATGATCCTTGTGGGTCCCTTCCAACTCATAGTAGTCTGTGATTCTGTGATTCTGTGATTCTGTGATTCTGTGATTCTGTGATTCTGTGATTCTCCTCACGTCTGCTCTTAATCCATTCTGCTTCTATCTGCTGGCTGGGATATGTCAGCTCATTTTGTGGCTTTGAAATTTTACTTTAAAAAAGTAAGTAATAAAATGGACACAGGGGATACCAGACCTCTTTCTCTAAAAGCTTAGCAATCCAAAGGGAGAAAACCAGGAGGAGGTAATTAAAGCTGCTGTACTATTTATAAAAAGGACATCTTCTGGTGTTTTCTGTTATTGTTCTGTGGCTCCCCTGTAGAGATTTGTTGTTAAAAAAATTATGAGCCTTTCATGGTAATCTAAGATTAGTGCACCTATTCCCAGCAACAACATTTTCTGTTCAGACATCATCTTCTACTGCCCTGTTAGAGAGGGTCTTAGTAGAAGCATCAGTGGTAGGAGAACAAAACAATAAATAATCAATTATGATGCCTAAATCCTTTTGAAAAATGCTGACAGCATGCTGCTATTTGCTCTTCAAAGTCTAATCCATTATTTGGGAATGAAGAGGAGCAACCTTTTGTAGTTGAAAAATTAATCAAGCTCAATCACAAAATCAAATTAAAAGCTATATTCAAATGCAACCTGATTTATGAAGTGAACTATTACTTTATTGAATAAGAAATTTAAAATAGTCTATGAAAATGAAAAATCAGATTCTATCAGCTCTTGGTTTTTCTTTGGTAACCACCAGATTACAAGTAGTCCCTAATTCTGTGTCTGCTACTGAATTTCAGTTCACTTTATTTTGGCATATTTGAAGGGAGTTTGTTTATGGTACAACTAATGGGAAATTCCAGATGGAAAGGATGAGTTAGTACATATAAAGCCGGACTCTGAGCTTTTCTTCTAAGCTACGGTTTTCTTCTGAGAAGAAAAAACCAAAACAACAACAATACCCTTTTACCAGCGCTTTTTCATCTGGCTGTGTGGGTGGTATGTTGCAGTAATAGTTTAGTGGAGATTAAAGAAAGTGTGACTGCTGTGTAACTTCTATCAGAAGGGGGAATCCCAGTTCTTTAAAGAGCATGCACAACTAGACATGAGTAGCGTTATTACAGGGTTCAAAAGAAATAACAGCGCAAACAATCCCCTTCTTGCAAAACCTCCCCTAGATTTCCAGCGTGTGCAGAAATGGGCCAGGGCCTTGACAGGAGAGATCTCTGCCAGTGTTGATGTGTGCTAGGTCTGAAAAGATCCCCCCTGGGTTAAAGCATCTCCTGCAGATGCACAGCCTTGCTCTGGAGGTGCAAATAGAGACTCAGATATATTTAGTCACTTCCCATGGTATTTTGTCCCAGTTATCCCACTGATGAAAACTGTCTCCTTTCTTCCAGGCTGGATCCAGCAGAAGCCAGTGCTTTGTTTATATAAAAGCCAAACACCTATTTAATACATAAAGAGTGCACCTACTTTAACCTTCTCACCTAACGTGAAGCAGTCCTAAGTTCCCAGTGTTTTCTTCCATATAAATTTCAGGTACAAAAAAAGACATAACTCCCAGAAGCCATTCTTAGTAATACTTGTTATGAACCCCCTCTTTATAGCCCACATCCTATCTGGGCTATAAAGATCTGTTTCCTTTCCTTCGAAGTCACATTTATCATCTGCGGTCCCTACATGCCTGCAGCTGAGTCCTCCTACATGGTAGTGCTGAGCAGTAAAGAACCTCAGTAGTTTCACTCTTGCGCCCAGTAAAATGATGAGAATAATCTGGGAGTTATTGCAAAACATCTGGAAGACAAGGCATTCACTGGTCACAGCCAGCACAGGTTCATGATTGGAAAGTCCTGCTTGACAAATCTGATTTTCTTTTATGACAGAGTAACCAGTTATAATAATAATCCTTGATCAAAGGATTTTGGTTGATGTAATTTTTCAGATTTCAGTAAAGCTTTCGTCACTGTGTCTCTCACAGGAACTTTCAGGACAAAATGTTCAGCAAGTAGCTGGGTAAATAAATATGTACATAAAATTCTATGTCTCCCCGTCCAGGGTGGGTACCAGTCTGTGCTTGTTGGTTCCTATGAAGGTCTTGGTTGCTCTGGAGAAAAGACATGATTAAGAGAAGGAGGAGTGGAAGAGGGTGAAGCGTTCACCTCTCTCACTGAAAACAGGCCAAGTATATGGAAAATACATCTGTGTTTCAGAAGGAAAGCGAATGGGGAACTGACTGTGGAACTCAGCTCTCAGAAGGAAGTCCCAGTCCCTGGTGCTGAGGCTATTTTTGTCTTTTAAAAGACAAACGCAGTGGATCAAATGGAAAAGGAGTCCTGACAGACGGGTCTGAAGCACACCTGCTGCCCATGCACCCTGCCAAAGGGCCTGTTCAAGGCCAGACCTGTGCTGGCATGGCTAGAAGGCTGTGGTGGTAGGAACTCAAGAAACAAATGGTGTTTGTGAAAATATTTGTGCAATTAGCCCAAAATTTGTGCAATTATATATTGCACACATATTTGTGAAAATATGTGTGCAATCACAGTAGACTGAGAAGTGATTTAATGTGATGGATAAAGCAAAAAAAAGACCAAAAAGCAGAGCAAGTTCTGGACCTCACAGAGGATGAGGTTTGCTCTGGTCTTTGCAGGTTGCTCTTGCATGGTTTCTTCTTTTCCAATTCCTTTGAAGAGTGCACACATGGAAAGCATGCAGACAACAGAAGACAGTAAGAGTTTTACTGGGTAACCAAAGGTTTGCCTAGCTTAAGGTCCAGTCTCCAGCACTGGCTAAAAGCAGCCCCTGGGGAAAAGCAGTGTACTGGGGGCAGCACACAGTGTTTTTTCCCCCAACCTGCACCCTGACTCCACAACTCTGCACTTCAGGGAGTATTTCAACTGTGATCTTTCTACTGCTATTCATGAACTGGGAAATCATTTCCTTACATCTTTGCTGACACGTTACAGCATATACACACTCATGGTTGTTTTATTTCTTTTTCTCATAGTGCTGTACTGAGAACGTGTGTTGTGGTTATTCATAGGTATTTGTAATCTTTCACTTCTCCAGCTCTCACATCAGTTGTGGGATAACTTTGAGAGTTTTACATGACATGGCCTTGTTCCCTGGTACAGCATCTGATGCCTTGCAAAACCCTGAATCTGTCATGCCTGGGCCAGACTCATTAAAGCTGGAACTCAGTTTGGAAAATAGTTCTTGTTCTTTGAAAGATGCAAATTAGCATTTACTATACTTTCACTGTTTGCTCACAGCTGTCTCCATCTGTCACTTCTATTGGACTGTACTAACCCAGGTCATCCTCTTTACCCTTTTGGAATACGGATATGCTCTGAACACTTCTTCAAATGGAAGTGTGAGAGAGACCATGGCCATCTCTTTCAGGAATGTTAGTTGGCCAGAATGGTCATTAAAAATATTTTTTTGCTGGTAGACCTTGATATTACTGAGCAAAATCTCCATCAGCAACCCTGTGTTTTACATGTACATGGTCCGACTTCTTTCTGAATACAGACAAGTATTTATTAAATTCACTCTTTGTTTTACATTACCATTCATTTTATTACCTCTCTCTAGTGATACTCCTGCACTATTGTTCAGTTACTTTTGTTCTTAGTAGATGATGAAATAACTTCTTTGTTCTGTTCTGATTTCCAGGCAGTTCTAATTTCACTTACTCATTTCTACAACTTAGTTACTTCTATTTTATATTAACTGTCAGCAATTTCCCCCTTTCAGAGCTGTGATAGATTGCTTTTCAGTTTCACATTTGTCACTTTGTCACTGGATGAGATTTTTTAGCATGATTTCTTTGCACTCTTGACTTGAAAATCATGACTTCTTGACCATCTGATAAACCCTTCATCAAAGGCCTGACCTTTCATTCAGATTCTTCTACCCACAATTTTTCTACCAGTGAGTATGGATAGTAATTTTCCTATAAGTTAAACAATTTGCCTTTTTTAATGCTGAGTGTTTAAGGCAGGCAAATAATCAGGTCATAACTGTGATGCCTGGTATTCGGAGATCAACAAACCTTCTACCTAGTGCTTGGTTCATCATGGTATGTTGTAACGAACGATGTCACCATGGGTGCAAACCTCACGGGTTAGAGAATTCACCTGTATCATCCGAAGGCTACTTATCTATTGGGTGCTTTCATCCCTAGCATGTCTTCCACTTTAAGTCCTCTGTGCATACAGAACTCTTCTTTCCACAATTTGGATGAGTATTTCATGAATAATGGGTTCAAGAAACAACACATCTTGCTTTTTGTCTTTCTGAGTTCATTTGATGGTTTGTAGCAGATTGTTCTGCAGATATTCTTCCTTTTCTGCTGAGAATCCTGTAAATCTGACCTAACAGCTCACAAGTCCGTACTGGTGCTGTATAGAACTGCTCCCACTCTGCCCTTCCTAAGCAACAGCTGTATTTCAGTTATCAGGAAAGTCATCTCACCAGGTTTTCGTGACATCAGCTGCATCAAACTTCTTCATGAGTAATACCACTTTCTATTTCTCTCATTTGTTACTGATATTTCTAACTAGCTCTATACAGCCCCTTCTAAAAATGTGGGAAACCTACATGTGTGAGGTGTTATTTTTTGTTTGGGGTTTTTTTTGTGTGTGTCTGATGTTACACGCTTCCTCAAGGACAGGAGACAAATAAAAGCAAATCTTCCTCATATACTGTACATTGTGCTGGCCACGTACAACTCATTCACAAGTTGTTCTGCTTTGCTTAGGTACACCAGAATATCAGTTAAATACAAATATTTTTAAGTATTCAGGCTATTATTTCATGTCAGCTCTAGCTGGAAGAAGACAAGAAAGACCTGAATCCTTGCGAGAAAATCTTTCGTTTTAGGATATTTCAAGATGAGTTTTGCTGATCTGATGACGTTCATGTGAAACTGCTTATGTGTCTCATCTCAGTTACAAAATGAGTAAGTAATAAAAAATGAAACATCATCTATAGTATCTGGGTCCCAGGAAGGTGCTTGCTGGACAAGCTGTTGTGGTGGGAGTGTCTTTCCAGAAGGACGAGGGGAAGAGAGTATGGGACAGTAACAACAAGTGAGTGTGTATTCAAGAAAGTGAGAAACAGCATGAGCAAGACAACCTCCTGCTTTGGGAGCTGCTGCAGTACATGGCAGAGCAGTATAGTGCCCAGCACCACAACCTCAGCTCCTGTCTCCCAGCTCCCACCCCATAGCAGGGCACTGAGGACTTGCCCAGGTGAAGGAGATGTCCTTGATTCTGGCTGCAGAGCATAGAATGGACCAGAAGAACATACTGGAAATCTTGAGCCAGGTGAAGGTATCTTCTGCATACAGGCAGAGGGCTACTAAGACATGAAGGCGAGGATCCCATGACCCACAGCATGGGTGCTACATTATGTAGTGTGAAAAGAGTCAGAGAGAGCCTTGAGAAGAGTGAGCAATACATATAAGGATGGAGAAGAGTTGTCATTGTGTCAAGTGTAGAAAGTCAGGATGTAACTTGAGGGTGTTACTGAGTAGGCACAAAAAGAAGAGGCAGGAAGACTGGGCTTGTGCAGAGAGAGCAAGGGGGTTTTGATAGCTGTGGCATGTTGGATGGGAAGTTAGGGGAGAAGAATTTGTGCTACTGAGGATTGGGATGGTGAAGAAGGTGTGAGCAGGAGATTTTATTATGGGCAAGATGAGAAAAGTCCCAGAGTTTAGTGTTGCTATAAACAAAGGCAGAACTTATTGCATCTGACTGCAGGGAGAGGTTAATGACACAGGAGAAGAAAAGGAGAGTGAATTTGGCATGAAGGTGAAGGAAGACATTAATAGGAACGGGAATATGTTTAAAAGAAAGGTTTATGTAGGAAGAGCAGTCTTTGAGCTGGTGGTGGGACATGCAAGAGCCCATAGTTACAGAGATGTCAATCTAACAGTAGAGATGAACATATTCTTCTCAGTAACGTGGTTCCTGTGATAAGGAATAGAGACAAGTTGAATGAATGATAATGAAACCTTCACTGTCAAGGCCTGCAGCGGTGACTTGAGGGGCAGACACCAAGAGATTGAAGTCTAGCTCCTGGAGTAGACTGGGCTAAAGGTTCATCAGGGAGCATCTTGGTGGAATCAGCTGTACCCACCACCAGGTTAGTTTCTCCTTGGAGATTAGAATGGTGAATAGAAGCTTGAGAGTAAAGACTGGGCACGTGAGCAGGCAGTGTCAGTTGTCCTGTAAGGTCAAGCATTTCTGAAACTAGTTTTCCATGATGAGACATCACTACAAGAGAGCTGAGAACAAATGGCTCGAATGGGGGTTGGGCTGCAAGAGCTACTGCAGGGTTGTAAGGAAGAGAACCCAGGATCTCCCCTTTCTTGTGATGGTCTGGAGCATTGTGGGGTTTCCCTCTGTCCCTGGGGCTGGTGGCTCTGTGGTGCCTTCCCACTGACTCAGAGAATTTCCTGAGAGCATGCTGAGAACTCTCCCTGCACAGATCAAAACCAGTTTGTGGTTGGGGGCTTTTTGGTTTTGTTTTGGTTTTTTTTAGCACCAAAAATGAAAAAGATTTTCTAGCTCCTCTCTGACTCTCTGTCTGGGAAATGGAGTAAGTCACTTGTAAGACGTGTCTTACAAGAGGAACTGGGTTGCCTGTCTGCCTCCTTGTCTGTCCCCAGGCAGGACATACTGGATGCTTGCACAGGTGGGTAGAGGTGCAGAATCCTAACTGCTATAGCCAAGTGTGTCCCTGTTACAGCCAAGTGTGTCACCACCCAGCCACCTCACCAGGATCACAACAACATGAGAGACAGTCTGAATACAGGCCTGCTTTCAGCAGGAACAATAACTTTTAATATTACAAGTAAAGATTCTAATTTTTACTTCTTAAAACTTTTACCTTAAAATTTTTACTTTTAAAACTTTAATGAGGTAAAGATACTTCATTGCTACTTTATTTCTTTACTGCTCATAGATAACCACTGGAGCCCCTCACAAATGTAGGTGCCTTCTCTCCTCATGAGCATGTATTTGGTTCAATGTGTCTGAAAGAAAGAGCCCAGATTCCCACAGGTGGAGGAACACAACTGTGCCAGAGAAGCCACCTGAGTAGGCACCTCATGCTCGGCCAGGAGTAGCTCAACAGAGCTACCTGCTGCTGCTGCTATCAAGCTACTTTTAATTTTTCCCTTGGCTATTTTTTCAAGAGACCCTGCAGTGGTAAAAAGGAGCCTGTGCATGCATGTTCCCAGTGTGTGAGCACTTAGCTGGTCCTCATTTACATTTTCTCTGTGTTGTGTTGGGCTGGCTGCCTCGACAAATATTCTCAAATCCCTGCAGTACGTGGTAAGACCTTCTTGTCCTTGCATGGCTGAAGGGATCTTGCATACGTCCATGCAGCGGACTCAGAGGTGACACAGAAAAGCCGTCACAGTGTAGTGACCTGAAGAGAACCTTTCAAAGATTGTGCAGTCAGGGATAGCTTCTTGTTTTTTCTTGAGTCACTCATTGTAAAACTATTCAAGTTACTCAGGGGTAGAGAAAGTTATCAGAGAGTTTAAAAGAGGCAAATTCAGACATGCCTTGGCTGTGCAGGCTGTACATCCAACCTCTTTTCTTCTAGAAAGAATGTAGCTTTTTCCACTTTGAAAAAAATAACATGACTAAGATGTAGTGTGTTTGAATAATAAAGTAACCCAGTCTGGGCCCCGCTGAGTGTTAAAGCAAGACTCAGCTTGTAACATGTGGCTTCGAAACCTCTGACTGATAGGTGATTTTTTGTCTGAACCTCTCAAACCATAGGAATGCAGGAATGGCCCAGGCCAACTCTACAAGTACTCATTCCTCAGAATGTCACCCTCAAGGGATAGAATCACTGAATGGTTTGGGTTGGAAAAGGCCTTAAAGATCATTTAGTTCCAAACCCCTGCCAGGGTCAGCGACACCTCACACTAGACCAGGTGGCTCAAAGCCCCATCCAGCCTGGCACTCTATTCTCACTGAGCCCTCAGTCTGTCTCCTTGCTTCACTTCTCACAGCTACAGCTCTTCTTGGCTATGCCTGGCTGGATGATTTTGCTTTTGGGAAATGCTCTGTTTTGACAGGGGGAATGTCTGATACAGTGGGTACAATTGGCAAAGTCAGAGAGGCCCTCATAAGCTTTAGACTGAAACAGTGGGATTCAGAGGAAGGGTTGACAAGCCTCTGTCACTTGGGCCTTGATGAGAAAAAAAGTTGGGAAGAGCAGTGCCATCATTTAGAATTTGAAGTCATTTGTTGTTCTGCTTAGGTGCTTTGAGAATGATGCATAATACTCAGATTCACTCCCTGGGCCACTCACTTTTTTCATTTGTTTTGGAGAAAAAAACCAGAAAGGTCACAAGCTTTAAAAACCCAACGAAAACCTACAAAGCTGTGACTTGTTCTAAGAGCCTACTTTCAGCTGTCATTGCAAGATTTTTGGAGAGATGTTTAGCATCCTTGGAGAGCAGTAGCTTCATCTGAGTGATTGACACTTGTCATATTAAAAACGTGGACTGGTGAGCATACCATTTCCAAGAATGGAGTCTATTCATCTGGCCCAAGGCTGAGTTTAAAATCATAACCAGGAAACACCTTCCTGTGGTTTGTCCTAGATTTTTAGATCTGGTAGGTTGTCTCATCCCACCCAAGTTTTTATAGAGCTGTTGTTTCCTCTGTCTCAGTCAATATATTTTTTCTAAATCATCAGTTCCATCACCACTACCATAAATGAATAAATAAATAAATAAATAAACAAACAATCCTGCATCTCAAAAGCCGATCAATTATTCAGGGTGCTTCCTGGGTACAAAATCTCCGGAGCAGCAACATGTAGGAGACTGTGGATCAGCTACTTTGCAGTGTCATGAAAATTTCATGCTCTCTTGGCAAGGAAGTTAGTGAGTCAGGCAAATGAGCTCTTATGCTGTCTCTCTGACCTGGATACAGACTTACACAGTTTCAGATTACTGCTGTGGGTGCATGGCTCAGAGAAAGACAGATCCAAGTGCATTTAGGCCTTTGACATCCAAGAAGTCTGAATTTCAGATGCGCAACACTCTTTAAGATTGTTTTGAAAATTTCAGCCCTGGTGCTCCTAAAATAAAATAAAATAAAATAGAAATTGAGGGGGAAAATAGTGCCTTACAGGTGAATTGTTGGTTTCTAAATGCAAAGGTTCAAGTCATGCACAGAACACCTACCTGAGAGTAACTTTATTGACCTGCTGGCACTCACTCTGCTCCTGACCACTACTGCTACAGCCAGCAGCACTGTCCCAAGCCATCATGTCTCACCTGGCCTGTAAAGAATGGAAGAGTGACTGGAGGTGGCAGAGAAGTGGAAACAGAAATTGTGTCAACTATTTGCTAAAGTTTTGAAGTTTAAAAAAAACAAGTGTGGAGCAAAGGCTGGAAAAGAAAGAACAAAAAAGCAAAACAGTAGACCCAGCAGGCAGGTTTAGCTGCAGCAGAAGCAATTACTACAAAGTGAGAATCTGAATTTTTGACTTGCTTACAGCTGGGTTACACCAATTTTACTGCACTGTGTTGCTTTATTTGCTGCAGCCCCGCCTGTGCTCCTGTCACATTCCCACGCTCTCCTGCAAGGCATCAGCACCAGTTCATTCACCTCACAAATCTCCTGCTTCTCCGACGAGCTTCTGCCAGCCCGGAGGTGCTCCAGCCTTGAGCTGAAGGGCTCATACCATCCCTGGCCAGACGATGTCACGCTAATCCCGCGGATGCTCTGCAGCCAGGAGTTTATCCCGCAGCCACAAGCGCTGCAGTGGAGGATGCCTTCCGTCCTGCTGCATTAATGCCTTCTCTAGCTCTCCTTTTTGTACCAATCACACAGCACAGAAGGTGCCATTAAGGCTTTAAAATTTAATGAGCTCTAATAAAACCTCTCCCTGTGATATACAACCCAAGCACAAGCTATGCTGAGGGAAAGTCGCATTTGTGTATGCCTTTATATCTTTCTCTCCTCTCTTTTAACGACATATTCCCAATCACTTAATAGCATTTCTGCAGTTTTATGTTGTGGAGTTATTACAGATTAACTCCATAAAGGTAGATAGGTATCTAATTGCCTCCTCTAACATGGGGCATCTGCCCCACCCAGCTGTAGTGTTTACATTCCTGGCACACTGATATATGCAAATCTGCCTAAGTCTTGGCTTGGTTGAAATGATCATGCACAAAACCTGCTTGATGACTTCCCAGCCCATGGAAACAAATGGGAAGTCCATCCTCTCTCCTGATTTGAGAAAAAGTTTATCCTCTAAATTTACATGGTGCAAGAAGCTCTGTAAGTGCCTATATCCCATAAGCTTTCCTAGTGAACCAGTGGTCTGTGCCACTGGTCTAAGCCCTCTCTTGGGCCTTTGGAAACCCAGACTAAAGTTCTATTTCCTGTGGTTTGTGTAGAGCCTCCTATGTCCTGAAAAAGTGCTGTGAGCAACCAGCTGTTAGATGCCCTGAGGTCTGGTCTCAAAGTCTCTGGCTGAAGGCTCTTCCATGTGGTATAAATAATTAAACACTCACTGAACAGGGGAGAAGAAGTGGAAGATGGACTCTCCAACCCCAGAGTCAGGACACTCACGGTTGTAATGTGGGAAAGTCAAGTTACAGCTTCTTGCTCCAGTGAACAGCTAACTAGCAGCACAAGCTGGACCAGCTCCAACACGAGAGGCTGGGACCCCCCTTTCCCAAGACCATGCAGTGCCTTCTCATTTGGGTATTGCCCTGTAACAGAAGAGAAAGAAAATCAAGAGCAACCTGCAAAATCTGCAAGTCCCTTAACTCCTGATAAAAGAGATGTTTCTGTGGGAAGAACCTGAGCTACCTCATATGAAATCTGAAGGATGAGCTTGATAAGAAGGGTCTGTCTAGCTCCCTGTCTGTCTCCAGCCTTGGCTGAAGGCAGGTTCTGGTAAAAGAGCAAAAGCATGGGTTTATTTTTTAATGATAGCTCCCCAAGACACACACTGGACCACCAGAGCTGATGCCTTTCCCAAGTGGACAAAAACTTCTGGTCAGCTCTCTTGTGTTATCTGCAATTTATTGTTGTGCCTTACCCAGTTAGCTAATTTCTTCCAAATTTAAGTCCCTTGTTTTTCTTATACCTATTGTTTTTCACCTGATGATTTTTTCCCCATTTTGCAAAAAGAAAGGAGAAAAGAAAAAAATATTTCTTTTTGAAATAAGCCTCTGCCAAAGAGGCATCTCTCAATTCCCTAGTGTGTTCCACCAATTTTAAAGCAAAGGCAACGTGTGGAAAGAGAGTATCTTCCCTCCGGTGTATTTGGACAGAAAGGCAAGTGTCCAGGTCTTCATTGGTCTTGGTCTGAAGACAAAAACTTCAGGCTAAGTTTACAAGCTTCTGTTTCAGACCTGAAAAACTTTGGGAGTATCTGAATTTACCCAGATTAGTAGCTCAGCTAATAAAAAGTATTTTTTAGACTTTTCCCAAAGGATATCCTTAGATCAGCTCAGCTGGCTGCAACACTCAGCTGAACTGAGTGGAACTGCACAGGTGTTAGAACTCAATAGTACACAGGAGACCAAGGCTCTCATGTAGGCTCCTTGTTAGGAAGGTTTTGAAGCACCTTTAAATGTGTTTGCAATTCCCCTGACCTTAAGCCAAACTCCTTGCTCAACACATTAAAAGGTGGAATGACTTAGCTTTGGAAGCCCTGGAGACTTCAGGGAGAAGTTGTCTGACCTCCTTGTCTCCATCCATCCAGAACACGAGAGCAAAAAATAAACAGCACCTCATTAAAAAAGCAATAGATAGTGTGACTGACCTGAGCTTGCCTTGGTAAATAAATTACAAAGCCGTCAAACTGCTTGAGTTGCTATTTTGCCCCTTTGAAACAACACCCACTGTAGGCACTCTCTAAACACTTCATGCTGGGGGCAGAGTAATCACCAAGGAGTTGTTGTCATTATCTACCTGTCAAGCCCTCATACATTCTTCCTGGGATCATGTCTGAGCTCAAGAGAAAGTTCTAACCATTGACAAGAGGTTCCTACAAACACCAAAAGAAACTGATTTAACCGTGAGCTTTTCCAGCTGTTGTTGCCACACAAAAGCATCCCAAGCCCAAATTTATACCTTTGTCCTTTTTCATACCCAAAGGACTCACCTTGATAATCCAGCTACCTGCTCTCAAAGCTGTTTGCTGGGATGACCTATATTCCCTTGGTAAATGGCAGGGTTTGTGAGGCTGGCATGCATAGTCAGAGTGGATGATTTTTGATTTACAGTCAATGATCCTTGGGGAAAAGCCCAACTGAAGATATTCTAGGATTCTATGAATAAGGAGCAAACGGGCCAAGTTTTACTGGAGAAGTATTAGAGGAGTGATCTGGGACCTTGAAGACTAAAAGAAATGGCCAACGAAACACAGTTTAGGGCTGGTCCATTTAAGAATTGATGACAGAATTGGTCTGAATGAAAGTCAGCATCTCTATTTCAGCACCAAATCTAAACGCAGAGTGGAAAAGTCCCATGGCTGTAAAAGCAAAACCTCTCTCTAGAAATGTGATGGTGATTGATACTTATACGACAGGATACAAAGGGAGGAAAGACTCCAGAGGCCATACAACCAGATGAAGCATGATCCTCTGCCACACCACTGCTTCAGAAATAAACCAAATGCACAGCATTCCATCAAACAGAGCAACCTTCAGCTCCTTTCCCAGTGCTGCATGGATTATCTGCCTATGGATTACCTGCCTGTGACCTGAAATTCGCATCCTCCCATTCCCTCACCACTTGATAAATCTGTCTTTGGGAATGCGACCTGCCATGGGTCACATGAAGAGATTACAGCCTGGATATTTAAGCTGCATCAAAAGCTGTCCTCGTGCTGTGTCCTAAAGACAAATAGGAAGGCAATAGGATGTTTCCTCCTGTGTCTAAACAGAAACCTTTCTGATAGTTCATGGTCCCATCAAAGAGAAGGTGCAAACTGAAAGGCAATTTCAGTAGTTGGAGAATCAGCGTCTTACTAACATGGAACTGGTGAGGAAAGATACAGTTTCTTGGCGTGGTCTTTCTGTACTACCTTTAAATTCTTGTGCAATTAAAAAGAAGCAAGGAAAAAAATCCAAACCACAACAAGCATCACTTTTTATTGCTCCCCCTATGCTTAATGGAGTACTAAAGGTTAGAGAAATGCACAGACAAGACACCTGAGCATGGCAGACCAGAGTTTATGGGCTGTATCCAGCCTGCTGCTGGCACTGCACACAGCCAACTGCTGCATCATGTATCTGCAGGAGATCTGTAAGTGATTCAGGTCACTTATTATCCAGGACAGTGAGGCTTTGGTACAGTGAGTGGAGAAAAACAACCATGGCACTAACGTTAGGTACCCAAATGCCCTTTGTCTTGAGCATGAAGTGTGATTTTTTTTTGTGTCGTCAGGTCCTCTCCCTTCTGTTTAGTTGTATGAAAAGTTCTGTCATAACCAGATGCTGTAAAACAAGGACGGAGGTTTTTGTCTTTGTTTTTAACTGTCTAAGCACCTGTATCATGCATCTGAATGAGATGAGTTTGAGATGCATTTGAAAAGCAGCTAAGTGGTAATGTCCTCTAGGCAGGACTGTTTGAGGGCAATAGTATTTATTTTTTAATTTTACTGGTTAGTGTCACATGATTTTGTTATCTAGAGGGAGGCATTTATTGAGAAAAGTACAGCAAAATCCCAGCATTCCAGACAGAGAGAGTAAATTAGATTTCCATGATATAAATATTCTCCTACATACAGCGCATCGAAAGTAGCTGTTTGCTCAGGATGAGCAAATACATTTTGTTGTCCTCCTCTCACAGCCACTCATCTCAGGCCAGACCCTGTGGGCTCTTGCTCAGATGGATTTTGTGATATTATCAGTAGCAGCAACATACCTGCAAACGTCTCAGAGGTACAAACCTTAGCCAAGCCACTCCAGGGGTCTGTGGAGCTACCCTGACACACTCTGTTTTCCAGTTCGAGCTTTTTGAGCAATCTGGATAACTCTACATGCAGATTTCCTCAGGCTTATACGTGCTGAGCTGTATTTAATAGGGCATCTTGGGGAGTGAGAGGCTATTCAGCCTAAGTGGGGACTTGGGACTGGCCGTGAGTTAGAAATATTGTGTACAGTTAAGATCTGCACACTCCAGTGAGATGGTTAATGTGGTTAAATTCAATGAGCTGTGCTAATTTACCTCTGCTGAAGCCTGAATTTCAGATGGCTTTTCAGTACTTCCTCCAAACTATTAATTCCAACGTTTAACTGCAAATAAACTGACTGATGGATCAGTTAAAGGAAAATCTACTGTAAAGGGTCAAAGATTTAACTTGTACAATCTTTATTACTCCCACGCAGATCTTTCAGACCGGTTATTTGCATATGTTAAAATCTAATTTGAATTGTTCATCACACAGAACTAGGTAAGCTTTTTTATAATGAGAGATGTAACTTCAGGGCACTATTAAATTCTAATTAAAAATCAGTCAAAAGCACCCTTTTCTTAGTGTTTGTGCCTGCAGCAACACTTCCACTGTGATATCAAAAGCTCAGTTCATTACTTCTTAATTAATTTTGCTTTGAGAAGCTCAAAGTTCTCAGAGGACGTGTTGGATTTTTAGACTGTTGTCTACATAGCATTTGCTTGTACACAGCAGTGACAATGACATTCAGATCAGGAATTCTTACTCATGTAATCCAATTTGATATAATGGCTACAGCCTGCCAGCTTTTGGGAATCAGAAAGACCCTGTAAGCCTACCACAGAGAGGATACCCTGCCTGGAAATACTGGTGGAATTTTTCCATCTCCCTATTCCCAGCATGCCTATTTTACAGTTGAAAAGGCTGATATACAGATTGTTTGGGTCGATTGTGGGCTTTTGTTTGTTTGTTTTTGAAGAAGATCATGATGAATAAGTAACTAGACTTGTTCCTGACCCCCAAGAAATCTTGTCTGGAAGTTCTTGAGTTGGCCAAGAGGTTTTTTTTTTCTCCACCAGGCTCCTGAAGATGTGCACGTTTTTCTTCAAGATAAGAATCGTGCAATCATGATCTCCCAGTGCAAAAGATTCATTTCCCCTCTTGGCCCAGCTGTGTGTGCACGTGTCTGAGGGTGGTGAGCTGGAGCTGACCAGTGCCCTGGGACGAAGAAAGGAAAAGAAGGGAAAGGGGTTGAGGAGAATAATCTACCCAATCTCAGGACACATTTTTCACTGTTCTGGTCCATTTTCACCCAAATAGCTTTTGTGATGAACAGCACATAAAGGTGCCTGGGGTGGCTGGAACATCTGAGCACTCCCCAGACTCTACAAGATGGGTTTAACAGGATAGGGTGAACCAAACTTGCAAATGTCCTCCTGAGCTGGGCTGAGAGGGATACCTGTAGCTGCTATCTAAGCCAGGACAGACCTGGAGGATATAACTTTCTTTAGGAATCTTTGTATTAGCCCTAGTTTGCACAAGCAGACCCTGTAACTATCAAAGGCAATAGTTCAAATCTACCTTCATGTGTGTTCAAGCATTCTTGCTGCAAGGCACAGAGTTAGATGGGTGTGACTGAGGCAGCTGTGGACGAGGAAACAGTTTAAACTGGGAATGGGGTAGGCTTAAAATGAGACAATGAGGCAATGTAAGCTTCCAGATTTCCTCTTGGAAAAAGTGCACAGAGAAAAAGGAAAAAAAAAATAAAAATAGAAGGAAAAGAAAGCTTGTTGAGTGGATGGGTGGAAGGCATTTTGGCTGCTGAGAAAAGCCTCCTCCTTTCTTAACTTTCTTCTGTCCTTTAGAACACTTCAGAGAAATCTCACGTCTTCTTTTCTCAGACTGAGGATTTCCAAATGCTGATTTGGTGGCATAACAGTGGCTGGATGTTTTGGTCCTCCTCCCTGCTACGGATAGTGAGGGAGCTGAGCAAGAAAAGAGATTGGGCATCTTAAGGAGGCACGAAGTATAAATTATTCTCTCAATTCTCTCTTCTCAGAGCCTGTCAACACTGGAGCAGTGTGGACAGAGACCAACAGAAACTGATTTCAGGGCTGGTGTCCTGAGACACATGCTTCCTTCTTCCTTGTTGCCACACTTAACAGAAGGCTTTATGGATGGATGGGGGGATGGATGGATGGATGGATGGATCTACATTAATGATCTCATTTTATGTTGCGGAGGTCAGGAGATGTTGAAAATCAATACCAACTTTGATACATAAGCTGTAGAATTTGATGCACCTGCTATGTCATAAACCATCAACACTCAACAACATGCAGCTGCCAGATGAGATAACCATTCAGTTGAGCTGAGAAAGCTGCAGCCCAGCCTGGGTCAGGGAGAGGTGGTCATATTTCTTTCTGTCCTCAGAAAACAGTCAAAACCTCAACCTCAATGTTGCAGCTGTAGATGTGCTCAGTCAGTGTGTACCCTTCCGCTGTGGCCAGCGCTGTGTTGTGGCACCATAGGCATGTCAGCCCTAGAGAGAAGAAGCTCCAATTTTCTTTAGTTTTGTTTAGAGGTTCATTCAATTTCGCCAACTTGTTAGTGACAGGCATCAGACCTGATGGTAGTGTTCCCCAGAGACATCTTCATTCAAATGTCAAGAGCCACCAGGACTGTGGGGCTTAGACAAGGGAAGGAGACGTGTTTTTACCTAAGATGTAGGAGCAAAGCTGGCTTGACTTTCCATGGAGGAAAAATCCCAACAAGACCATAGTGGTACAAAGATTCACACAGGTTCACAAGTTATTCTGAGTTGGAAGGGACCCACAGGATCATCTAGTCCAACTCCCAAGCAAATGCCCACCCAGGGATCAGGCCCACGAGCGTGAAATTACGGGTGCCACACTCCATCCATCTGAGCCTCCCACCATCTGGACCATGTCACTGAGCTCCTCATCGAGTCCTCTCTTAAACACCTCCAGGGATGGTGACTCCACCACCTCCCTGGGCAGACCATTCCACTGAGAGATCACCCTCTCTGTGAAAAACCTCTTCCTAACATCCAGTCTAAACCTCCGCTGGTGTAGTTTAAGGCTATGTCCTCTTGTTCTGGTATCGTCAGCCTGAAAGATGGCAAACTCCAGGGGAAAACAGGGAGGCCCTTGCCTATTCTTTGTGGCTGGATAGGACAATTTTTCTTGATATGCTCCAGGATCTAAGAGCAACCAAAAATAAGTTTATATGACAGCACACAGAAAGGGCTGGGTAGAATATAAAGAGCCCATGGGCTGTGTAGCAAATGAACCTGAACACCACTGTAGGAGTGGGATATGCCTTACACTTGGTGTGCAAGAATAGCCTGACTTACTGCCTCTGTGCCCTCCCAGACTGACTGTTCCTGCTTTGCTAAGGAGTGCTAATGAAGAAGGAAACACTCTATGATCAGGGAGCCTTGGGAGGTGTTAGCTGAAATTTGGGGTGAGGAGGGGAGCAACACTGCAAGCTAGTTTTAGCAGGAATCCCCCATGTAGCTGACCCTTCTAATACCTACTACTAGCTACTACTACTATCCTTTTCTTTTTCTGCTGAGAACACCTGACTATGGGCTCTAGCTGCAGTCAGTGCAAGACCTGCTGGCAGGGAAAGCAAACCACTTGTGAAAGACTTCCTAAGGGAAATGCTTGCATCCACTGAGGTTTTGTATACTGGAAAAGGTACAAAAAGGAAAATTTACTGTATAGGGCAGAGGATGGCCTGGATAAGATAGAATAAATGATACTGTCAGGCTCTCAGAACCTGTTTGTTTACTTACACCACAGTGCATTGAGTGAGAGTATACTGGCAGCATCCTTCCAGGCTGTACCTCCTCACTTGCATCTGGGCAGAAGCCCATCAAGGAGACTGAGCCCAGCTGCACAGCTGAGAGTGCAAGTGGGACTTCTCCCCCACCCCCTGCTCCCTTTCCAGTCCCTCTACCACCCCTTGCACCAGAAAGATCATGGCCCTTGGAGTACGTGCCTCAGAGCACCCTGACTCCAGGTTGTTTCAATGCCGAGTGCTCGCTGCTCTGGGATTACCAGGGGTAAGTTTCCAAGGTATTCATTTGTCATTACTTGCTAAATAAATGGACTGTGATAAGAATCTGCATTCTGCTTCCATAAAAACCTATTGATGCTGTAGCTGGTGTCTCGGTAGTTTCTCACAAGAATGTACAAGTCACTTATTCTTCTCCATAAACGCCGGAAAAGGCTGCCTGGATCAGCTGGTGTGGTTAGTTCTTAGGAGGGAGCCTCTGTGCTTTCATTATCAACAGTTGCCATGAAGTGTTGGACAGGGAGGGCTCAGCAGCACAGCAGGAAAAGAGTTTCCTATCTGGGAATAATCTTGTAGAAGTCTCTCCTAGGTCTGAAATTCTTGGCAACAGCCTTTCATCTGAATCTCCTGAGACAGTAAGGCTATAGGCTCTTGTCCTTTGGTAAAACCTGACAAGTTTTACACATTTTTGAAGAGCAATTTTTTTTTTTTTTAAACTCTGTATGACAGGAACCATAAAAAGAATACATCTAGTCCTTTTTTATGATAGATGTAAACCAACATATTTCACTAGTGACATCCTTGAAAGTCTCTTTAGGAACAGGTCTAGGTCACACCTCCAGAGCACCTGAACACCAGGTCTTCAGACCCCTGATTGCTGTGGAAATTGATGTGATTTAGTTAGCTCAAATACCTTTTCAAACTAAGCCTCTGCTGCCTTGCATGCATGAATATTCTCATAAGATCTCTCTGAAACAGACTGTATCTTAAAGGTTGAGGTACAGGGACAGTGTAACATAGAGTCACATGTTCTGAAGAGGCTGCAGTAAATCCAAACAGATTGAGAACCTCACTCTTGCGATTTGTCCAATCACTAGGAGAGAGTCTGGAGATATATTCACATCTCCATCGTCCAAACCAGTGCCAAACAAGCATCAGCTAGAGCCCATGAGCTCCAGTAGTCTTTTAATTTTTCTATTATTACACAGAGTCTTTCCACTGTAGAAACATCAGGCACTGGGGAGGGAGGGAAAGACTTCAGTGCTTCAAATAGGTCTCCACAAAGAGGCTAAAAAAAACCCCACCACAGGACACCCAAGATAACATTGTCATCTGTAATATTAGTAATGCACCCAAAATGGAAAACATTCTTGTTGTGAAACTCTCAGGTTGCTGTATTGTTTGCTTCTTTTTAATAGTTAATAAACAAAACTGTTTGGGTTAATTTTGTCATGTGTACTGTGAGTTGCTAAGGAACACGGCTCCACTCTGCCTGAAGTCTCTGTAGTGAGACAACTGAGAGAGGCATTAAAGTGCTATAAAATAAATGGGATGAAGCATGTTACAGTGTACCAGACCCTGGCTTGGCATTTGAAGTGTGGATAATTTTTTCCTCTTTTCTTTGTTTTATGTATAGAAAAGCCAAAGGTACAGAACTCACCTGGCATACCAAGGGCAAGAAGCAGGGTCTGCCGTGATCAGATGGAGGCTGTGCAGCTCTGCCTGGGAGATGATGCCCCTTGCTGAACTCATAGCTGGGATGGGGGTGATGTGAAGCAGGAAGGCAGGCACCAAAGGGCCAAGGTGGGCAGTGAGGAATTTATCTTGGTTGTCCCAAGATCTGGGAGGTTTATGCACAAAATTTTTTTCAGCAACAGGTGGAGGGGCTCGGTGTCTCTGAAGGTCCTATATGGCAGCCCCATCATAGTAGGGAAAGGGTACCACATGTTGTATGTGTCTGAGGTGATACAGGGGCTACATTTCCCTAATGCTTCCCAAAGAAAAGGCTCTCTGGGATAGCTTTTAGCTCCTCAAAGGGCTGGGTAGACAAGGCTGGGTGAAGGGAAAAGCTGTATTAAAACAGTGACCCTGTGAGCTGTGCCGAACAGAATCCTGGCTGTCATGGAGGGCTGGGGGAAAGGCAGTGGGTTTGCCACAGCTTTCAGGCAAACGGATTTTAAAATGGAGATTATCATTGTCATGTGAATGTAAATTGAGAATAATTTTTTGCAGACAACTACAAAAAAAGGTACCACGCGTGAGGTCTAATTTAAAAGTGAAAGCAACTAGAAGAGAACGAGACACTATTTTAATAGCAGTAAATATGGAGCATGTTGCTGGACTGGGAATTACCAGGAAACACTCTAAAAGGTTTCATCACATATCTTTTGCTTAGTTTGCAGATATTGTTCAGGTTTTGAAGAAATCCTGATTTGAATCAGAGAATTTCAATCTTTCAAAGTGGTGTTAGCAGCAGAGTAGTTTGTCTCTGTCTCAATCTCCTCCCAGGACAGGTTTTTCTCAAGAAAGAGGCCCGTGTGTTTGGGCTGAGGATTCTAAATGAAGACTCACACACATGTCGCTTAGGACTATTTCTGTGCCAGGACTAGACATGGAGTCTGAATAAAGCAAATTATGTTAAAAAGGTCTTACATTGCTCCATTTGTAGAGTGAGCCACAAGTTTTCAGCACGTCACAGCTTTAAGAATTATTATTTCGATGCAAAGACTAGGGTGTTCAGGATACAGTTTTTAAAATGTGAATTTTCCCCTTGAATTCATTGACTTTAAATAGTATCAATTATGCTGCAAATTAAGCAGAGGTTAGAGGAAAGGGGAGAGAAATGAACTCCAGAAATATCAATCAGTTGAGACAGATGCTGAAGGAATGTGAGCAGTGCTAGTTCCAAACTTTCAGGGCTTTCCAAATTTCTCAGGGCTAAACTAATATTTGTCAGTATGGAAAAATCCCGTCCAAACCCTCAAAAATTTTATGTTTTTGATGAGAGACATGCTTGTGACAATCACTGGGCTTAGGAATCAAGTGACTTCTTTCAGAACATGCCTAAAGCTATTTCCTTCCACTGGCCATCCAGACGTCCTCCTTGTGCCTGCAGACATGGCAAGAGAGAGCTCCTAGTACTCTCTGGGGTTATGGTTAAAAGCACCAGGTTGGCATTTCCAAAGATCCTACCAAAAATACATTAAAGCATAGATGGATCTCATTTAGGGCTTCCACAGAGATTGGGCAGGATGCATTTCAAACAGGTTACGTGTAAAACGCATATAGATGATGCATATGCAGTCTGTTTTATTTTGCCTGCAGAGCCTGGCACAGCACCGTCTGACCATGAATCACACACGTTCAAACAGTTCAGCGTGTCACAGATTTAAACATGTAAGTGCCATTTCCTATTGTCCCCAGTCCAAGGGGTTGGTGGAACATCATGTTAAATAATAGGGCTGCTATTAGTAAAGCTGGTGAGTCTGTATTCAGCACTGCTACATGACAGAACACATCCGTGAGGCTGAGGTTCTCATCTGCTGACACAGACAGCTAAACCCAGCCGTACTGGAGCTGCTAATGTGCTTCTCAGTCTCACTGGAGACCCTCTAGAAATACTGAGATGATTAAAACAAGACAGAACAATACAACTAATGCAAACCAGGAACCCACACTGCTTCTTAAAAATGCTGTTGTGTGCATTTCTGCTGGTGGAAGGCAGGCCAAGTCACTGGCACTACATCAAGTGGTCGCCTTATTTGTATGAAATTTTCTCTGCCAAATGGATGCTTACTCCAGGGAATACGTAGACACTTTCAGATCTCAGAAGGAGGGGAGATGGGAGACACTTATTTTAAAGAGAAGTGTCTTGGGAAAGTAGCAAACACAGTTGAGACAGTGAGGTGTCAGGGCGCAGAGAACAGATCTGCCATCTCCCAGTAGGAGAAGAAAGCGTGAGTGACACAATGCAGTGCCGCCAAAGGGTTATCTGAGTGTTGTTTAGTCAGCTGAAGGTGTCAGGTGGATTATAGATACTCATGATTGCACGTTGCATGAGTATTTTAAAATGATGTAATTCTATTCTGACCTAGAGGGGAGGATTTGGTGCCATGGGTTTGCAAGGCCGAACTTCCCCAGACCAACCACAGCTGTGCAAGTGATGAGCACTGGCTGGACCAGTCAGCAGGAACCAGGAAAAAAGCCTCGCTGAGAAACTGACTGCCAGCTTCATTTCACCTGCTGTAAGGACTTAATTGAGTATCTGAGCACCAGAACTTCCTCCAAAGAGAGTTATTGGGACACACTTAATCCCCACCTGACTTGTACCTTGAGGATGTTTGTCTCCTTCAAGGTTGTTTTCTGGTGCTTAACATTTTGGGGAATGAATCCAGGACAAAGCAGCACCTGAGACCACAACAGGAAGGTTCCTCTCCTCTGGGAGCACAGTCTCTCCCCTGGCTGTTTTCTTCTGCCACATTTCTACCCATCGTGACTTTTACTGCAGCCTGATATTGCTCTTTGCTGGAACTCCTTGACAACCTATATCTCTCCCAAAACACAGGAGAAATACTGACACTGAGCCTTTGAAACTCTGTCATTTCAAAACCACTTTTCCCTTCTACATCCATCACAGAGATAGTCAGTACCTGCCATATCCTTCTCATTATTTACTTTTCAGGAAAATGGAAATGGTGATCTTATTGTCCACCTCATCCTCATCTTTGATAATTCCACCTATCTGGTACAGATAGGTCACATAGGCAAAAATGCACCAAAATTAGTATCATAGTATTGATACGGTTGGAAAAGACCTTGAAGATCATCTAGTCCAACCTACAATCCAATTAAAACCTAACATCTAAATCATGACACTCAGCACCTCATTAGGGCTCTAATGATACTTCAAGTAACACATAGGCCTCTCAATGGTCCTTCTGAGACCAACTGAATGCCAATTCATTGAAAGGAAAGTTTCCTTCTGAGCAAATGAGAGAATTGAATGGGACTGTGCTCTGCTACGTGGTGCTGAGGTTGATATGGCAACAAAGGTTCTAAAAATGGTGAGACGCAAATTATATTCTCCTGTGTTATAAATAGCTGTGTCAAGTTGTTATGGAAACTGTCAAGTAAACTGGGTTAAGAAGGGCTACTTTTTCTGCTCTCTTTTGCCAAGGCTTTCTGACACAGTCTGTACCAGCATAGTACAAGGAGCTACAAATAGTGGGCAATGCACTGATGAGAGACTCTCTAAAGACGAGGTGGGATGGCATCACTTCCTCCCTCCTCCTGAGAGGCTGGGACTTTGATGACATGCTGTACCTGCTTATCACCATGATATCACCAGAATACCCTGCTGGAGACCTGGGGCTTGATGCTCTGTGGAGACACAGTTGTGTCGGTAGCTTTTTTTACCTGAAGTCCCTGAGAAAACACTCAGGTGGGTGAATGCCAGATGGAACGGCAGTCAGAGCTGTGCATACAGTAAAGTACTTTTGGGGCAGGCAGGTGGAAGAAGCTTCCACCAGGATTAAAAGTGTGGTTCAGTGGGTTTTGAAACCAATGTTCCAGCTGTGAACTGGAGGGGGCATCATATATCCTTTGATGGTAATATAAAAAAGGTGAAAATCAAAGCAAAAATGTTGAATTGAACCAACCTTTTGTCTTAAAGATATTTCAAGGGTAGACAGACCCAAAACATCTGAATTGTCTCTGAAAAATCCTTCTATTCTTCAGCGGAAAGATTGCTTTGACATCTTGTTTTCAACCCCATTCCCTTTTGTGAGCTGCAAAGAGGCATCACTTAGGTTAAACTCCCCTTGTGAGCTGCCCACTGTGTTGCATTATCAGATGGGTGATTTTGAGATAATACACTTGTTCTTGATTCATTTTAGGTCCTTAGGAATTTTCCAGTAATGAAGCGCAACTTGATATCTTTGAAAGATAACAGGCCGGTAAATGAATCACTCACCTATTAGTGCTGTCCTGTTATTGTCACTGCATCTGTCCAAGGTCATAATTCAAGTAATATAACTGCTCATGGAATGCACAGCCTTCTTATCTCTGTTTCCATTGATACATTTATCTGGCACCTATCCCTCTCAACACAATCAAGATTAGAGTCAGAGGGAATGAGGTTGTTGAAAGGTTTGCCTTTCATATTTCCAAAGACATGATAGCAAAGGGGATTTTAAAAGGGTATTCCCGTGCTGATGTACAGTGAGTATTCAATCCCTATAAAAAGCTCTCTGTCATACATTCAATACACCTTTCCAGGGCTTAGCAGTCAGCATGTGGAGTTATGCCACAAGGGGTTAGTGGAATGTACTTTGTTCCTGTGTATAAATAGCTGGCTTTTAATAACAAGCATTCAAAAGTATGTAGAAGTGAACAGGATGTTAAGGCTGAGAAATCCTTTTCCTCTGGAGCTGTGCAAAAAAAAAAAAAAAATTATATAAAAATTCACACATACAGAGGAAAGAAAGTAAAACACAGCAAATTGACCCGGTGCCAGCATTACTAAAAGGGGCAAAAAAAAAAAGAACAGGAAAAGTTCACCTTTGTCTCTGGGAGTAAATTTTTGCCTTCATCCCTTCAGTGAAGAAAAATGGTCATTTACTTGGCAAAAGAATAGAATGTGTGCACAATAAGGCAAGGCTGCAACATAGAGGTCAAATGGCAAAAACTATGCCCTGAAAATAGTTTTTGAAAGCTGAAAAAACTGCACCACAGGCATTTTGAGATGGACCTCCCATGCAGAAGAACCCGACCCAGCTCCTGGCCAGGAGAACAGTACTGCAGGGTGGTTATAGGATGCACAGGACTCTTCCAGCTGTTTGCTGCCTGTTTGTGAAGCAAGAGATATTACTTATGTCACACTTAGGGGAAAGCACAGTTAGGGGCAAGGAGGACTCTCATGTGGTGCAGTTGAGAGGTGTAAGCATGGTGGCCAGTCCCTCTGCACCCCAGGTGTCCATCTGTCTTAGCCACTTCAATTATAAAGACCTCTGATGATGGGCTGCTCCTCCCTGGAGGAGCAGTGGGCCTGGCACAATCAGGACATGTTTCTGGTAGTGATCTCTGACTCCTATAGGGTATAAAAATATGAATAAGTTATGAAGAATGATAAGGAAAAAATGCAATGGAGATGGGCAGCAGTAAAAAGACCTGACCTAGATTAGTAATGCAAATATTTCTACCAAGTGGTAAATCTTTCAGAAGGAAAGAGGAGAGGATCAAACAGAAGAAGGAATCAAACACACAGCTGAGAGAAGGAAAGGCTCCTGGTAAATGGCTCCCAGCCAAGAAGATGCTGCGGCAAAGAAAGGGAGAGCAATGCTCCATCCTGGGGGCAGCAGTGCAGGGTGTTTCAGCATGCAATTTTTACAGCTGAAATAGGGATCTAGAGAAATCTATAGAGGAAATAGCACTCTCTTCATTTTCTAAAAAAAAAAAAAAAAGCAATGTCTGCCCTCCTGAGATGGTTACAGCCCTGGCAGGGATCAGGGAAAATAACTTTCCTAACTGCATAACATCTGTCATGTTTACAGTCATCCTAGCAGGGATTTCAGAGGCTGATGGCTGTCCTCTGTCTCACGGAGCAGGGCTCCTTTGCCCCACTGCAGCCTTGAGAACACTAGGCTTGTGGGACTGAAACTTGCCTTTCTGCTGATTTGGTAAAAAGCCTAAGACAACACTAGATTCAATTTTTTTTTTTTCCTTTTTGTCATGAATATGTCTAAGCTACTCTACAACTTGATATTTACTTTACTTTTGCAAGCTGAGGTCCATGTGAGGTTGTGGGTGCAGATGACACATGGCATGAGAAATGTTGGGCTTTTTTAGCATTTATAGTATGATTTCAAAAAGGGAACTAGCAGAAAGGAGTGGGATTGTCTTATGGTGCTGAGACTGGATGAACCAAGACTGACTCAGTGCTTTGGACTGGGGACCTTCTTTCAGGGGTTGAACTGGGCTGATTGTAGGAAGTACCTGAGGGCTTATGTCCAAAAGATGGAAACTTAGAAACTTTGTCTACCAAGGTTTAAAGTTTCCGTTTTGAAGGAATGTAATAGCCTTAGACATATTCCTGACTATAAAAATGTTAGAATTGGTGTCATGTCTCCTAATGAAGACAGCTAAAAACAAAGCAGAAGCAGAGCTACAGAATTGAACTGAACATTCATGCTTCCTGTTGTTTTTCATATTGTTTTATGGGCGACTGCAATGTAAGAGGAACTTGGTGACAATTTCTCAGAAGTCATTTAACTCTTAAGCATGTTCTGGGGAAAAGAAACGAACAAAACAACCCCTGCATCTCAGGGTAGTATGCAGTGACTTTCCAGTCCTTTCCAATTGCTTCACATTGCGTGGGCTGAGCAATGATTGGAAGCTCTTACATTTTAATGCCAAGTCTCAGAAAGATCTTTCTCGATGTCTGCTCCACCTTTGTTTCCTCTTTTCTTTGTGGTTTGGGTCCACCCAGACTAAGAAGTCAGAGACAAGTGGATAGGCTGATTCACTAGACTTTGTACTTGAATGGCTTCAGATATTTTTCATTCATTCCAGTCCTCCTTGGTGGCATTGATAACATTTTTGCCTATTTTTTTTCGGTTTTTTTTTCCCCACAGCCTTACATGTACTATATACATTGCACTATCAGATAGGGTAATAATAAGCACTAAAGAAGGAGTGTGCTTTTTCATGTCTTCTAGGTGATATAAGACAGAAATGTAGCCCTCAGCTCAGCTCTTTATATTCTGCAGCTGCTCAGAGACTGCCCATGGCAGCATCTCCCTGAGCTGTATTCATTTCTTAATGTCATGTTCTTTCTTGTGTCATTGTTTACCCCTGAGATCAAGACGCACGGACCAGTTTCCTACTCCTCTTATTCCCACTCAACCCTTTACATTTTAACACTTTTGTCTGGACCAAATCTGTTATCAGCTATGTTCTCAAGCATGTGGTCATCCCCAGAAATGTGATATATGTATAGCCCATAAACCTAGTGAACGTTGACCCTGGAGAATAGACCCATGGTCCTTGCTGTTCTCTTGCCTGCTGGGAGTCAGAAGTTCCTTGTTGAGTCCTTCTGGGAGACACAGTACCTTTCAGAAATATCCTTCCCTCTTTTCTTTTTCCTAAGAGTGGAAATGCTTTACATACTTTGCAGATGTGTAAGGCTGTTACGTAAACCATCACATGAAGGCAAGAGCTCTTGCAAATAATAAAACTGCAGGCCAGTTGAAACTGGCCCCCTTATTTCATTTTCCTTAACGAAATGTAAATCTACACCCACACAAACTATGCGTGCTCGGAGCGAAACAGTATTCCACATTCTGCGGCCAGGAGGGAGCCAGCCTCGTGGAGGGGCATCTGCCTTGCCACACTCCTTCTCCACTGGGCCCGTGTTCATTTCCACACCAGATTCGATCAGCCTGGGCATTGACACAGGTGCTGGCAGAGGCACTGAGGTGAGGAAGTGGTTTGCCCCGTCCATAATTCCTCAGATGGCCTTCCTTGAAGATCTGCCCACCCCTGTGGGCTTTGCAGATGTAGACTGGAAAGTGTTCAGACTGTTTTACTTCAAGAAGTCTCAATGAGTCCACACAAACATGGGCACGAGCCCACAAGTGGTGTCTGTCCAGCCAATGTTCATCCTGGGCCCTCTCATCTGAGCAGCCTGGGTCTTGTGCCCTCTTCTCAGTTGTCCCACTTTCACACTAGCTCGCTTTTACACCAGTGAGTCTGATTTAAATATGGAATAAAGATAGAAACTCTAATTTCCACTACCCCCTCCAAAAAAGAAAAGGTGTGGCAACTTAGGAGCAACACCTTAGTGGACATCTCAAAATTACCGAAGAGTGACAGGGCAATGTGCAGGAAAAGACATTTCTCAATATGATATCCGGGAAACTGTTTAACATGACTAGCTTCAATAAAATTCATTGTCTATTATTCAATTAAAAATAAGGAAGTAAAGAGACAAAACCTTATTTAATTTCTTTCTGTCATCAGCCTATGCAATCTGGAGTTTAATGAAGCTGACGGGTTGTCTTCACATGAATAAAGAATTTTTCCTCAGGCCACCTACTCCAGTCATCACCGGGGGATGGGAAATCTCAGTTCCATTAACAAAAGAGAAGTCCAAAGGTGCTGCTCTGCAGATGAGACAAGACAATTCCCCATTGCTATTAAAGTGCCTTAACTGGAAAAGGCACATTTGGGCTTGCAGAGGGAAAACATACCCCATTTTCAAGGAAAAATTACTTCCCTTTCTCACATATATTTTTGGCAATTCATTTCCCCTCCTCTTCCCAGAGGTGACCTGTTTTATATGCAATCATTTCATAGTTTGTTTTCAGGTCCCAGGAACTGCAGTATGGAGGCAGACAGATGTTCATGAAGAAATCCTTCCACTGGACATGGGTGTGTTGGCTCAGACCTGGTATCCATGAAAACTGCACAGAAACCCTGAGCCTCATGCTCTGCAGAGAACCTGGAAGAGGAACTCAGGCTGCCTGCAAGCTGCTTCTCTGCTTCTCCCACCTCTGGACAGCAACCCAGGGTCAGGCTTAATTTCCCTGAAATTATGCTCCTTGAAGCAATATTAGAAAGCCTCACCTGCATGGTTTTGCCCCATGTGATCCCCAGACAGGTTCCTTTCTCCAATGGAATTTAAAAAAACACAATTTGAACTTTATGTTTCCTGCACCCATGTACAACGTTTCTGGTCCAGCTGGGGAAGATGAAGTTCAACAACTGGTCCGTTAAATTATACTTTAAACAGCATAGCCAGTGGGAACAGGGAAAATAAGGAAGGTCTCTGTTAGACATGATATACCAGAGTATCCCAGGTAATCCAGATGGTGATGGAGCTGGTGATGGCTTTTGCAGTATCTCTGCTCTGCTGAAGCACCGAAAAAGGTGGCCAGGGCTCACGAGTTCCAAGTGTCTCTTCTCCATTTTGATCTCACTTCTGAGTCTAATGTCCACTTCTGCATGTTCAATGAATGTGCACACACACTTGGTGTTTGTGCCTCTTCCCTGTCACCTGGGCCATCCTGCAGCAGACACTGCAGTCTGAGGAGATCCTTCAGCCAAAAAAGTGATCCTAAATCCTTCACAATGCTGAAGAAAAGCTGCAGCATTAAGACTCCCTGATGCGACAGCCCCAGCCTCCATGGGGATCCATACTCTCTGCTACCTCCATTAGCCTTATATAAAGTTATAACCTTATATAATGTTACAGCTGCAGCTCGTGTGACACTGGCACCTTTGTGTGGCTGTGCATCAGCCAAACTGCAATGCTAAACCAATCGTGCTAATTAGCACCCACCTGCTCACACACTGCTTATTCCAAAAGGGGGGCTTTATACCACGAATTGCAAAAGTCACTGGAAGTGTCTTTTCTGTGGCTGGGCTAAGTCAAAGGCCAGGCAGGCTCATCCTGGGGCAGGTGTGCTGGTCTGCTGGATGTACAGCATGGAGCGCACTGGGCTCTGTGAGCACTCGTGGAGAATCCTCACCTGCCAGCTAGGAGCTTTATACTGGTGGATGGTGGGACCCAGTACTGCAGTCCTCATGCTTCCTACAGCTTCATCATGCCCTGCTGCAACCCAGCTGGCACAAACAGTGAGATCCAGTGGTTTTGGTGGGACATTGCAGAAAGGGGGTGCAGGATCTGTGGCACCTCAGAGACTGCCTTGTCCCAGGCAATATGCTCTGGTGGAATTTGAAAACTCATTTCTCTTGGCAGAAGTCTCCTCTGCCACTGTGGCTCCTACAAGGGTTGTCCCCAGAGTCTGAAAAGTGCTTCCATGTGGACCTTCAGAATGAACCTGCTCTGACACAGTCAGGAGGGATCCGGCTTTTCTTCTCTTTTGCTGAAAATAAAACAGAAATAGGGCAGAGCAAAAAAATTGGAGGTGTGGAGGGGTTGCTTGTCAGTCAGTGCTCCAGCTCAGAGGAGAGAGGTCAGAGGATTCCCTGTGAAGCAATGAGAAATTATGGGAGCAGATGATAAACTGGCCAAGGTTCCTTTAAGTCAGCATCTGGCTGCCCGGCCAGCACTGAAGCACTGTGCAAATAAAGATAACGTGACATGACATCCTGTTAGGAAGCTCACTAATTGGGTGAGGAGCAATCAGGATGAAGCACTGTGAGTGTTGGAAATGCCTTCAGCGAAGGTGGCTGTCCCTGCAGGGAGGGAGGTGGCATCTCCCCATCCCCTTTGGGGCGACCAAGTCCTGACTTGCACCTTGACCTTCCTGAGTGTCTTATCGGTGGCTGAGGGGAGGCTCAGGCGTGGCACTGACCTTGGGGTCACTGCAGGAGGTGAAGAGGCACCTTTGGGTGCAGAACAGCCCCAGTTTCAGAGATTCCTACTGTCCAGGGACAAACCCCCTTCGCTGAAGCCTGTTGTTACAGATGGTGGTGGCAAGTGGCTGGGTCTGCAGTCTCTTTTGCACCTCTGTCACTGTGGACAACATCTCCTTTCTAATAGCAGCAGCTGGTTCAGAAAATAGTCTCATGGAAATAAGCGTTTAGTCACAAGCTTAGATCTCTTGGTCTTTTCTGGTAGCTATTCAAATGTAACCAGCAGGTTCCTCTGTGTGTCAGTCAAGAGAATGTCTGGTTTTAAGTCAGACACCTGAGAAACCATTTCCCCAGCTTTTAAAAGAAAGGGAAGGCTAGTTAAAGCTATCCACCAAGAACTGTGGCTCCAAGTACCTTGCATCCTTGGAAATTCTAGTTACTGTACCCAGCTCCAACATCCGCCCCTGGCCAAGCCTGGTCCCCAAATTGTGACACCCGAGGCAGCAGAGCAGAGGAAGGTTTATACATCATTCTGACTTATTTCCAGTTTAAAATTACTGTGACTGCCTCCTCTAGCAATCACCTGACTATGGTAATTTTGGCCTAAAGCATGTGATTCTGGTTATCTTCTTTGAATTAAGACATGCATTGCAGAATTTAACATTTTTTCTCTACAGCCTAGAAAAGCATAATTTTGACTGAGTATGACTTGACACCTTTCTGGAAAGCATGACTGCTTGTCTTTTAGCTTGCCCAATGGGAAATGTAAATTACCAGTAAGCCAGCATGACATATCAAATTCAGCTCCCTGAGCAGAGCATATTAAAATGCCATTTTTACATCCCAAATTATATTTCATTATGCAGTTACAATTTTGACAGTAGCAGTGTGCAGAATGCATTTCATATGCTAACTAAAACAGACTTCTTTTGCTAATTTGCTGAAAAAATATTATGGTATATCTAGGGCATAATGTTTCTGGAGTGAAAAGAACAGCAGCATCAGGGATGTAGTCTGTGATCTTTGTTTTGGGTGCCTATCATGATTGTACACACTGCTCAAGATGAAGTGACAGACATTTCACCCACTATTGCTAAAGAACCATCCCCCAATATGATTTTCCCCCCTAATTTTAATAATTTACACACAAGTCCATAAAAATACTTGTTGAATTAGAGGATTGTTGTAGGTCCCTTCAACTGAGCTCGTGTTCTATGAACGTGATTTACTGATCCAAAATGTTATGGAGAATTTTACCAGATGGATTTTTAAAACTCTTATTTCTTTCAAGAAAGAGAAGAAAAGCTGAAGCCAGGGTTACTCTAAACTTTATGCAAAATGTGTTTGTAGAGGTGGATGTGGGGTTTAGCACAGGGTAGAGCAGAGACCATATCTCTTAACATCTGTTGGCAAGTATTAGAGGCTGCATTAACTTGATTTTTTTTGAGCTGGTCACATGGCCTATGTTATTTACTCACTGAAGGAGGAAGGGGTATAAAGTGTCATCACACCGCTTGGTATGGGCAGCAATTGGACAAGCTGTGACAGCAGAGTGTCATCTATTTCCCATCTGCTTTATGATGCTGCTTTCTGTGTGTCAATCAGCTCAGCTGGAACGGGGTATAACCTGCATCCAGATCCAGCAAATGCTACTTTCCTGCCATCATCAGAACCCAAATTCGGAGCCAGATTGTGCTTCAGGTGCCTCACAGACTTTTGCTGCCCAGAGTGTGCCTCTGCCCTGTGCTGTTACCTTCTCCTAAATTGGTTCCTCTGTATCCTCAGTCCCTGGGCATTCCCCATAGTTTGACCTGAGGACACCCCAGCAGGAGTTTATGTGCCTGGTTTGGGTCTTCATCAGCACATAATTCCTTCTACTATTGCCTCTGCCAGCTACGTCGTGCTCCTTTAGACACTGATCAAAGATCTCTTTAAATAGTGGTATGTTACATGTAAGACTGGTGGGGATGGTGCTTAGTGTACAGGGCTACCAGGCACTTCACAAGGCTCCGAGGACTCTGTGCCCAGAGGTTCCCTCCTCCCAGGCACCAGTGCAGTGCCCCTTGGCAGTGCTGCATTCATTTTGGCTCGTGTCAGGCCAGCAAAGCACGATAAGAGATAATTAGTGATTAAATTGCAACCTTTTATCTCGGTAAATGACAGTTACTTCCTTGTAGTCTGCCTACATTGACAATGAGTGTTCAGGACAAGCTGAACAAATCTGTTTACTTTGATCCTAAATAAAGACCTGGGTGAAGTTTCCCTGTCCTAAGGCAAGGCAGGATGGCAGGCTCCAGAGGCTTCAACTCTGCAGCCTCTGAGAACCTCCAGTGAGAAGTTTTGCTGCAAATTAATGCATCCATCCCACCATCTCCTTGTCCGAGGCTGCACAGCAGCAGAGGGCAGTAGCTCAACATGGATCCTGCACTGCAGATGACTTCTCTTCACCTCATGGCAGCTTTTCCTACAGGTTTTTGCAGCCTCCAGGTAGCTGTGCATGCTATTAACGTCAATCATGCCTTTTAAAATAAATACGTGTGTCCTCTGCAGGGAGGGTGGAGGGTTTGCCTGTACCCCCAGCCTCTTGCAAGGCACCCACGGGTAGCACCGGGTGCCTGCAGCTGACTCACTGACTGCCTTGGTGCCTCCCCATCAGCCCAGGAGGTGGAGGTGGCACAAGGGAATTAAGGCACCATGTGCGATGTGTAGGCGGAGCAGGCATCCTGAAAACCGAGACTGAAGAATCAGGATGGCTGTTGTCTCTCATTAGGCTTTCCTCTGCAATGGATATGGATCCCACAGGAGAGACCAGCAGTCTGTTTATACAGTGCAAGTAGGTCATTCAGCAACATGTATGTGGTGGATGTGAGCCATTGGTCAGTGCTGTCTGCTGCAGAATGTTGTATGTCAGACTTTGCAAATAAAACCAACTCCTATCCTTTTAAAATGTAGTTTCTGAGCTAGTACAGAGCATCTAGACCTTGCCTCAGCAGAATAGAAAAGTCTCTATTCCCAGTCTCCTTCCTTGTGGATATGACAGTGTCCCTGAAGCCAAAGACACATAGGACACAGCCTCACCTAGAAAAATAGGCAGAGGCACAAAAATAAGATTCCTTAAAGTCTCAACAGTCTCAAAAGCATTTTCAGAAGCTTCAGAAACCCCAGCAAAGAGAAGGGAAATAAATCATGGAACCCTGTGATGAACCCCACCCTGAGCATACCAGCGCACACAGTGCTGGGGCAGAGAGCAATAAACCCGACGCACATGCAGCAACATGGCAGGCGGGTGCTCACAGCCACGTTTTACACAATCCAGTGCAGGTATGTGAGTTATTGCCTAGTGCCCTCCTTCCTCCCTGAGACGCAGCCCAAGAGCTGCACAAACATGTTCAGGGAGCTGCAGGTTTTATCTTTACCTGCTTTGGCAAGCTCAGCTCAGCCATTACCTGAATGAAAGCTCTGCCTCACCGCAGGTCCCAGGAGCCACAGCTGGCCCAGGTAGTGCCTGCTCCGTGTATGCTGGTGTGTAGGCTGGTTTCCCAATGCAGCTCCATGAGCTGTAGTTCACCCCCACCTCTCCTTGGCTCCTTCAAGGCCACGCTGCAGCAAGGCTGCTGGCTGCAGCTTTGTGAAGGAGAGTCATGAAGGGGAACAGGAGTCTCCAGCACAGTGCAAAGGTCCAGGAGCACCATGTTGCCCTTGCCTCTGCAGTGCCTGGATGCTCTCCATACCCAAGCAGACTCCCAGAAAGGCTGGCACTTTTTAACCCCACCGTTTTGCAGAATCATGGAATCATTAAGGCTGGAAAAGACCTCTAAGATTATCAAGTCCAACCATTAACCCAGCACTGTCAAATCCACCGCCAAACCATGTCTTTAGGCACCACATCTACGCATTTTTTGAACACTTCCAAGGATGGCGATTTCCCGCAGGGCTGGAGAAATCAGGGGTTGTGTTTGCTGCAGCCTCCCAAGCATCTGGCCTTACTGTATCTGCGAATGTCTTTACTGTGTTCGCTGTCACTGGTCTACACACTGGACCTATAGCCTTGCATCAGACCTTAGTCTTTCCTGCCTGCTGCCATCCAGGAAGCAAACGCAACAGGAAGGAGAAGCCCATCATGCTGGAGTGCTTCCTTCTCACTGCCACAGGGGAACACAGGGCATCACCCCCAGGGATCAACTTTCTTGTCCTGTAATCCCTTCTGCAGGTGGGTTTATACACTTTGCTTCCAGGCTTTCTGACTGCAGACAGTGTATGCACCACGCACGGAAACCTAAAGGGAGTCACCCAGAATAGGGTTTTATACAATGTTCAGGCTGAATCAGATTTTTTAGGGTATAAGCACATTATAAATCAGTACATTCCCCATCTGCTGTCTTCAATTCTGTGAAAATGGAGGTCTGTACAGCAACTTGAGGTTCCAGACACGGTTCAAGTACCAAAAGAATTTTTTAAAAGGAGGCTTTTTGCAATGTCTCAGTCACCAGAACTTAAGGGTTCCCATCAGCCTTATTGTCTCAAGGGGTCTCTTGTCCACTTCTTGGGCCCTGGCATGAACCCACTGAAACCGACAGAAAGATTTAGGATCACCCCAGACAATCTTTTCCTCCTTTACAGGAGGATGTTACAGCTTTGCCCTGTGTCAGAGAGCCACCAAAGAAAAGGGGTGAGACATGCTCTTGCATGCAGCAGCTCAGTGACAGAGGCTCCAGTTCTTTTGTGCCATACAGAGAATATTGAAATGCAGAAAAATGTCCCAAGACAGGTCACCACTGATGCCACAAGAGTGTTTCAGAGCCCCAGGTGGGTGAAGGAGAAACAGAAGTCTTGTGAAGATAAGAATGAAGAGTCAGGGCAAGACGTGAGAATGAGGCAGGGAGAGAACTCTTTCTGGGTGATCCAGAAACTCCTTGAGCTGAGATCTGGCTCTTGATCCCTACTCAGCATGTTGGAGGCTTTCAACTCCCTGGTATTGAAGCAGCCCATGACAAAAACCTGTGTCAGAGCCATCGGGATTGGCAATCTTATGACTTCAAGGGCAGTCTTGGAAGAGAAAGCAGCTGTCCCAGCTGCCATCAGTACTTATCAGAGCTGAAGAAGGCACTGATCATGAATATTATTTAGAGAGGAGGATTTGCAATTAACTGGCTGTTAATAATCCCCAGACACTACCTGCTTGCTCTGTAGATGGCAGCACAAGGAAACCAACCATTTTTGTGAACTCCGTACAAGGCAAGTACATAGCTCTGTCATTAACAGGGTCAGTGGAGGGGGTTATTTCACCTGAGACTTGAACCACTTTCAATTTTTAACAGCAATTTAAAACAAGAAAGAAGCCACGGCTGCAAACAAGTAGTAAAAGTAACTTGTAAAGAAGGAGAGGTCCTGTGTCATGCAGATAGCTTTCATCTAATAAAACCCTGTGATGGTTACCACATAACGGCAGCTCAAGAGAAGAAAGACACCTGATTAGATTTATTAAGAGTCTGTGTTCTTTTGGGCACAAGCCTGACCTTTATTGTGTGTTTAAATAGCAAATAGGGACTCATTGTCTCAATCCTCAAATGTTTTTGCAGAAGGGGCTGGTATGGCAAAATTTATCAAAACACAACATGTTCTAAACCGCTTGGAATTTCCATTTGAAAAATGTGGGTAGCTAATAGTTCTCAATCAGCTCCTCTGCGTATCTACACTGAAATCATTTGGTTGCACTGTGATAAAGTTTGGTTTTGCGATTTAAAGCCGTAAATACACCCTCCTATAAAAATACAGGGCTTTTGTTTTTCCTTCCACAGGGCACATTGGTGAGGGAGCCTGGAGGGACCTTCATCTCATGAACTCCCAGGGCTGCTATTTCTGAGCACCGATTTCCTACTTGGGATGTAGATCTTGACCTCCATGCCCCTGGCTGACTGGTTTGCATAAACAAAGAGCATCGCAAAGAAGTCAAAGCCGGATGTACCTACAGCAAATAAATCTCTTCCTCTCTGACAAACAGAGAATGAATTGACCTCTTGCACGTCATGTCTGGTTGTCTGACCAAAACTGTCAGTCACAACTTTCCCTCTGGAAGCCTTGGATGAGACAAGGGATAAAAGGGACATAAAAGGGACATAAAAGTGACATCAGTAAGACTAAAACAAAGAATGACAGGATTTCCTCTACCATCTCCATTACTTGATTCCTACAGGTTTTCCAATCATGGCTGTTCAAATCCCAGACAGTGTCTGTGTGTATTTGACTCACACACTGCACACTAATAAACCATTGCCTGTCACTCCTGTCCCAGCCCCATTTTTGCATAGATTTTCTGGAAATGGTCCAGCGAACAAGTTCACCAGCCTGAACATTTGGGCTGGAGTGAATTTTAAAGCACACATCTGGGATCTTTGCAAACAGGAAATCCACCACACTTCTGGGCTGGAACATTTGTAGCTGAGAAGCGGGTGCTTTCTGCTCTCTGGACGTGAGATCCCTGGGAGACGCCCTGCTATCCACACATCCAATCAAGCATTCACAGTTCTCCTCAGATTTCAGATAGTGAATCCTAGAAGCACAACGCTAGGAGTCATACCATGAATTACAGCAGAAATTATTATATCATGAGTCATGGGAAATTAATCTGTGAGTGCTGGACATTGCTCCTGGATAATTTGGCCATGCCCAGACTAGGGGGGGACATAAACTCCAAGGTGGAGCTTGTCTCCTCTCCAGCCTCGTGGAGGGAGTCACTCTCTGGTGAACTGGAGACTTTCTGGGCAGTGATGTGACTGCACCCATTACCTGGATGATTTAGAGCAAGTTACTTGCTCAGTTTCACTAACAATGTGGCATGCAACAAAATGTCAGACAATTCCATCCCAGCGAGATTTTCAGTCACAGTCACAAACATCCACATTTCCTGGTGTACACCATCTGGCCCTGTTGGTCCTGCGCATGTTTATGCCAGTGAAGATTCTGACCCAGCAATCTCTATAAGATATATATATATACCTATACACACACACATACACACATGTACATAAATATATATATATACATCTCCATTTTGCAGGGTCAATATACAGGGTGCCCTGTAATGAGAAGCACCATCACACAGGCCATGAAACAGTAATGTGAGATGTTAGGGTACAAGTGTTGACCCTTGGATACTAACCAAGGCTTTGAGACCCTTTCCCAGCCTTCCAGTTACCTGTGAGATGTGAAGACAGAGGGCAACCTCCTCCCTATGGACACAGCACAGGACTAACCTACTCCTGCTAAAGCCTCTTTCCAGACCTCCCTGGGAATGCAGAAACTGAGCCAGCAACTGCTGCAGAGAAGGCTCTGGCAACTTGGTCTGCCTAGGACCCATCCCCATTGCTCTCATACTGAGTTGGTCCAAGAGATACCAAACATTGGAACAGTGATGTTGCACTACTGAATGCATGCTGAGCTCCCATCTCATCTGGGCTCTACTGCTCTGGTGTAAATCCAGTCTAATTTGGGGGCTGTCATTTCTTGTGGCTATGATGCCTGGAATGCACACCTCTATAATTTTTGTCCTTTCTAAAGCCCTGGAAGATTCCAAGGCTGTGAAGAAAGAGCATGGTGGGCAGGAAAGCTCTGCACCATTGACCAAAACAAAGAAAGAATTGTCATGTCCTGCTGGGTGACATTGAATTGTCTTCCATTTTTCAATGAAGACTGGAAACAGGGTTTTTTTGCCCCAGAGCCTAGAAATTGAGCTGGGAACTCCACAAAAAGCTCTGAAGCTCACATCTGAAAAAGTCTGCACCTATATCTGGAAAGGATGTGCCTTTCTGGAAGAAGAAAAAACTAACAGATCAGAAGGCAATGGGGCCAGTTATTTCCTGGTGGTCCTAATTTCCTTATTTCTTTATATTAGGATTTTATATTTATATTAGGTCCTGGTGGTCCTAATATCTTTATATCCCCTGCATTTATTTTCACCCTTCCCATTCTCCTTGTGCTTCAAGGACTAATGTCTTTCCTTTGGAAATATCATGTTCAAAGCAAACCAAAGACATAATCCCTGCAGTGCCTGGGATTCTAGTAGTAATTTTGGAAAGGAGAAGAGTGCAGGTTGCTGCTAAGCTCGTCATAGACCAGTCCTCCATTTTTGATCTGGATGCATGAGGATGAGTCCTACACGAGGGCTAACCAGGAGCACACCTGGCATTTGAGGACAGATGACTCACAGGCTGCAGTCAGTTCTCTGGAAATGACCCACTTGTATCCTTTACGCTTTGGATGTTCTTCTTTGCATGTAGCGTTTTTCTACTGTCTTCCAGCCCCTTTCTGGACTCACTGGAGAGGGAAAAGAGGAGAAGGAAGGGAAAAATATAAAGTAATGGCAGAGGTTCCACCCTCATTCCAGCTCAGCTATGTCAACAGCCTTCCATTTTTGTGGCTCTTGCATTTAAGAATTCATCCTGGTGTCATGGAGGTTTCTAGTACAACACAGCAACCCACAGACTGGAGGAGAGAAAGTCTCCTTGTGCCCCCATTCATTTGGCTCAGTGCTCCATAAAGACATTTTCTGGCAGCTGTGAGCACTGGGAAAGGATTAGGAAGGCTTCAGATGGTAAGGAAGTGCCTCACTCATTTGTTTGTTGGTTTGGATGTTGTTTTAAGAGCAATACGGTCTCTTGTTCTGCTCCCCCAGAGGCCAACTCCCAGTGCTGGCCTCAGGTTTACTCTGCCAGAAAGGCTTGGAGTATATACCCTCAGGCATCATCTATTTATCTACACAACACTGCTGTGGGAAGGGAAGTGCTGTTAGCCCTTAAAAAAAATAAATTAACATAGACTGACTGACAGGCAGATGAAGGCTCAGAGCCCCAAAATCAAAGGAATGTGAGGAACAGGGACGCATGATTTTCTCATGGGTGATACAGGTAGGACATGACTCCTGACAGCTCAGTGGCCCCTGGTAGATATGCCAGTGCCTGGGCTACCCTCTATCCAAGCCCAGAAGCTCTTGGAAAAGAAGCCTGAGAAGAGCACCAGGCTGGCAGGCAGAAGAGGCCAGGCATTCTCCTGTGTATCTTAGGATGCAGCTCAGCTGGTATCATATCACACTGGGCTAGAAATCACATTGGCTTGAGTTCCCAAGATAAAGTAGCATATAATATCTCAGTAATTTTCCATCCATCCATTCAGTCTCATACACTCAGCATTTACTATCATCAACTTTATTGTCTCTTCCAATGCAAACAGCCCTGCAGCTCAACCTTTATCTTCCCCTCCTTATCTCCAGGCTTCCAGGCCGAGGGAGCGCTCTGGAAAAAGTGAGATTTTTCTCAAAGAGAAACACGATTGCAGGCAGTTCACTTCAGATAGGCCCTACTACTTCTCACTCTTGTAGTGGGGAGGCAACCCCATTAGGAGACCACGTATTTAAGAGGAATACTTCCACAGCTGGGAAAAAAAGCATCCTGTGAGGGAGATTCCCATGGCTATGATCAGCAGAAACCAGGGAAACTGTGTGGCCTGACAAAATGGATCATTCTCAGCATTGCCTGGTATTTATTCCGAGCAGGGGTTTCTGGTAGCTGTTTTTCACAGTCAGGTGCTCCCTTCCTCATGGTGCTGCATACACCAGCAACAACCAGAACACAAGAGGACACCCCACTTTTTTGCCAGATAAAAGTAGGCTGCAGGGCACACGGAGCCAGGAAACATTTCTGAAAGATGGAGGGAAGTGGAGCAGAAGCTCTTACAGACCACTGCTGGTATCCATGACAGATCAGGAAAGGATGGCAGGCACTGCTGTGCAGTCCAGGCTCAGAGCAAGACTCCTGGTGCAAAGTTTGTGCTGTTCTGCGTGCTGGAAATTGTATCCACTTGATTCAGTTTCTTTAAAAAGTCATTCAAAATTATTCAGAGAAGCTGAAAGAAGCCTTGTCTTGAAAAAGGAAGTGTGGATTGAAATCCTAAATGCTTTCAATACTCTAAGTCCACATGTGAAGCATGATTTAAACTGAGATATGTGTTGCCTAACCCAAATGGTTGCAGTGACAGTTACATTAACCTCTCTGGCAGTGGAGAGAAGATCACCTCCCACTAATACATGCTCTAAACAACAAAATACATGCCAGTTGAACAGTTAACATGCAACTGGCATTACCTTTGTTTTCTATCCAGGCTGTGCCAAGATACTCTTTTCTTATGAAGACTTGATCCAGCACAGTTTGGAAAAAAAAGGTAAAAAAAATCAGTTCTCAGAGTCTGAATCCCAGCACTTGGCAAGCTCCACTCCGGTGAGTATGTCTCTAAGCAGGACACATCTTGTTTGCTGGAAAAGCTTAAAACCCAACACCTCGGGGTGCATTATTGCAGGAACTTTTTATCATGAGGGAGCCGTTTCCTGAAATCACATGGTGAAAAGGGTGTGGGAAGGTATGAAGCTTTTCTTCCATATTATCCTGGTGAAAATACCTTCTGCAGAAGTAAGATTACTCACATAAAGTTTAGACTTACTCTGCATCCCTCTTGTTGAGACAGCTGTCTGTCTCAAGGTCAGTGGAAGTGAGTCACCTGGTGTAAGGAATACTTTGACTGGGTGCTGTATTTGGAAAGGCTAAGATTAAGTACAGCTTGAAGACTGAGTGCATCCTCAAGGTCTAGGGTGCAGCGAGACCTTTAGGATTGGATCCAATGAGAACAGAGATGCCATAATACAATGCCAAGAGGTGCTATATAAATATGTCATTTCCAGTGATTCACTCTTCCCACAGATCCTTGTCTGTGCCATGTTACTATTAGTGTTATAAGCAATTTGTGGGTGAGATGGTGTTTCACCAAGGACAATATCTGTGATTCAACACTTTCTTTCATCCTGCTAGTTTGGGAGCATATAAAAGAGACCTTTGGATAGAAGTTCTTCCACATACTGGAGAGCAGGATTGCTGAATTCTCACTTCTTTGACCCAGACCTTTTTGCTCATTTGTGCCTTGGCTCCTTCTAGAAGCTCCAGCTGAAACTCAGGTGGTGGTTGTGCTGAATGCTGTACACAAACATGCCCCAGATGAAACCCTGGAGAGAACAGGCACTGGGCTAATCCATATTTGCAAACTCTTCCTCTCTCTCTATCACACCCCCCACACACACCAATTTTTTTGGAGTAAACATCCCCATTTCTTGTTCCCCACACTCCCAAATGAGAACTATCAAAATTGCCTGTCTGTGCAGCTCTATATGAAGCTGTTGCTCTGAACAAGTACAGACAGACAGAGCAATTGCCATAGCAACAGAAGTTATGTGTGAAATCCCTGGGAACTGGTCCTCCTCCTCCTCCCCCACCCATTCAGGTCCCTTTTCAGATTTCTTTCCTCTTTTTTTTTTTTTCCCAAGGGGCCAGTGTCAATTCATTCCTTGAACTGAACACCTGGGGATGTGCTTTGAAAACAGCCCACTGGGTTACAATATCATGCCACCAATTACTGCAGTGGCAGGACGATTTTGCGGAGCATCATATTGGAAAATTGCATCCTGCTGGGGCTTGGAAAAGTCTCTATAAGGCAAATTCAAAGAGAGTAGATAGTGGGAGGGTTGCTGCCTGCATTTAGGGCCTCAAAGGCATATGCCAGGTTCATTCCTGATCAAATCTGCGCTGAACTACGTATTTACTTTTTGAGACTCTAAGTCAACAGATGTGCATCAAAACAAATTAAAACCATTTAACATCAAGATGTTAATGGCAAGAACCCCACAAAATAATGCAGGTTATTAACCCCATAATAAGGAGCTCATTAAAATGGGAATTACCAATTAGGTTATTTAGGAGCTCCATTAGGAGAAACACAAGCAATAGAAAAACCACTGAATATTTGCCGGTTGCTGGATGTAGCAACTGTGAAGACTGATGGCCAGGGAGATGTGTGCAACTGGTGCAGACTGGCAGGATTGCCGAGGGCTGCAACACAACCAAAGTGTCTTAAACCACAGAAGGATAAAGTTCAAGTGTCTCATGAGCTCAGCTCAGACCTAGATGAGGAACATTTTATGCAGGGAGAGCTGGAAGTTTCATTGGTGGTCAGGTTTAAGGACACCACTGCTACCACTCACATTTAAGTTTGGATTGGCATTAAGCTTCCCTTGGCAAGCAATGTTTCCTTCAGGTCAAAATGGGCATATTTAAACACCCTTTGGACATGATAATCAGCCCAAAATTTACTAAAAGCTTTTTATGTTATAATCTCTGACAAGAGAGGTATTTAATGGAACAGCCATAAGCAGCAGGACCTTGCCTACAGACATCCTCAAACTACTTTGGAGAAGAGTTTTACTACTCTACTCTGTGCCCTGCATTTTACTGTTTCTCACAGCTCTGAGCTTTTAACATATTCTTCCCAGGTGCTGGCATTTTTATGTCACCTGGAGGGAACTGGCAGCCCCTCAGAGCTTGCTTTGCTTTATATATGTAAAAACATATTTTCCCCAACCTACTGAAAATGGCTTGCACAGAAGAGACCTTTAAGCTGTATTTTGTTGCTGTATAAAAGTAGCACAATAACGTCCTCATGTTGAAATCCTCATTTCCCAAATGGCATCTTTCTTGCTTTCCCACTCACACTTGAGCGGATTTCAGATATCACTAGACAATCTGAAAAGCAGCAAGTGCATTGCCTGGCAGATGAGCCAAGGGTATGGAAAGACAGACAGAAACGTGTATATCAGCTCTGTTTCACTCATACACTAAGCTCTAACAAACCTCAGATTTGAGCTGAATGGTCTGAAACAGTCTTTTAGAGATACTAAAAATAATTTAAAAATTACTTTAAAAAAACGATTTAAAAAAATAATTCAAATTTTCCCTTCTGAAGGCAGACAAATCCCCAGAGTATCAGGTACTTCTCAAGATGAGAGAAGGAAGAAGTAAGATGCTGCAGAAAAAGCTGAGGTGATGTCTGCGTGCAGGAGTGGGGGTCTATGACAGACACAGTTTCCTGAAGGTCTCCAAACGCATGCAAAAGGGGCAGGTATTCCTCAGGGAGCCAGCATTGACCCTGAGAAGACAACAGCTGTGATAACCCCCTTCTGTGGCACAGCTGAAGCTCTGTACCTCAGGGACCACACCACCTGGGCTTTTCAATTACTGTCAACCTAAATGCCACTCTTTCCACAAAGACTGAACTTCCAGGAGAAGGTACATTTAGTTAAATAAGTCACCTTCCACTTTGACAACGCTTGTCTTTATCTGTACTTTTCCTTCATCACCTGACATTTGCTTTATGCTCTTGTTCAATCCTTCTGGTTTCATCAGGGTAGCCAATTATTATTCATGTTTCCTGTTATCTCAATAAATATATTAAGGAACAGCTCAACAGTTAAGTTGAGCACATTCCATATGGTGCAGACTGTGGCGGGTTATGGGGCTGAAATCTATCTGTGGACACTTGGAGCACAAGAGAACAGTTCCCACACAGCTGTGCTGAGCTCTTCTCTCAAAGCAGTGGGAAATCTCTGCAGTGCCAAGCTTGGTGACATGTCAAGATATGCCCCGCCCTGGGTGTAAAGTGCACTGCCTAGTGCTGGGGTGAGCTTAGCTGGGAAAGTGGAATGCCACTCCTATAGCTGATACACATTTGGGAAAGCTCAACTCCAGCCTCTGCCTAAGCCAGCTTGGAGTCCCCATTGAAAGTCCTGCTCATGATGCTCAGTTTCACTCAGGGTATAAACAACCATCCCAAAGACGCTTTGGGAAAATGAAACCAGGACAGGGGATAACACTTTTGAGATAACTGCTCCATCCCCAAACATTATTAGTCCCCAAGAGCTCCCTGGAGCATCCTGTAGGCAATATCAGGGGGTGGAGATGAGAGGCTGCACAAGGGATCACCAGCACATGCCAATTCCATGCAGCTACAGAGCCCTGCCAAATCATGGTTTTACATGGGATCATGAGAGTAATGTTTGTGTGCTTCTCTTTGATATAATTTGACTGGCACTTCAAGGGGAAGAATTATGTGAATGGATCAGTAATATCTTTATGCAGCCCAAGGTGAACATTTGAAAGTTATTTAATAGGAAAAACTTCTTTGAACAGACAGCAAATCAAGTTCATCTCATTCAACAAAATGACAAAGAACAGTAAAAGTATTAACTCAGTATGGTCATATATTTACAGTGAATAATTTAAGCAGCACTAGAATTGAAGCCAAAAAGATTTTCTTCAATGCTTTGGATTTAGATCTGTTTTCAGAACCACTCAAAATGATTAATTATGTCCCTCTATCCCACTGGCCTTACAGAAACTCAGTCCCTCCCTTCATGACTTTGTAAGGGATGCTTGCCTTTAAATAGAGTGGGGTAAGGGCCTATTCTCTTTTGTCTTCCTTAGGATACTGATTTTTGCCCATATGCTTACTGAGGACAGAAACTGAGACAAAACAGGTTTTACTAGCATTGTTTGAGAATGCGTTAGAAAGATGTTAAGTATATTTAAAACTAGAACTGTGCTGCAATCTCAACTGGTAGAGACTGACATATTTCCAATGGTATAATGGATCTGTGCCAAATTCCATCAGCTGGCCACAGCATAAGATGTTGAAACCAACTGGAAAAACTCATCTGATATTTAAAAGCAACATATGGGAGCAGCAGAGACTTCAGGAAGATACTCCATTTAGGATATTTTGAAAACAAAATATAGCCTACAGTAGTGTGGAAGGACGTGTATTAGCTTGTATCTATGTCTTATGGACAGTAATTACAATTTAAATCTACTTAATACTGCTCCACATGTTATTTAACACTCATTGCCATGGTCTTTTGGAGTAAGTGAGTAAAAGCAAATGATACATTGTCACATGTGTGTTTTGGAAAACCAAATTTTAAATGAATGAACAGAAATACAGTGGCCCTGTTGCAAATAAAATGCTACTGCTCATAAAGAATTTGTACAAAATACTGTATAGAATGTGCATGAAATGGTGTAGAGAGTATGTACAAAATATGTACATTGGAAAGAGACAATTTACAAGGGCATGTAGTGATAGGAGTAATGGATTCAAACTGAAAGATTAGATATTAAGAACAAATTCTTTCTGGTGAGAGTAGCAAGACATTGAGAGAAGCTGTGGATGCCCCAGTCCTGGAAGTGTTCAAGGCCGGGCTGGATGTGGCTTTGAGCAGCCTGGTCTGGTGGAAAGTGTCCCTGCCCATGGCAGGGAGATGAAACTAGATTTCTTTTAAGGTCCCCTCCAACCCAGGCCATTCTATGATTTTATGATTCTGTGGAAATGTAGAGACTCAGAGAGTTGTCAGATTTAATAAACTGGTATTCAGCAAGCACAGAGGCTGTGCTTGGCAAATAGACTGGCTGCTGACAATGGTCCTACCTACTTGAATGTGTTCAGCACACCCATATTCAGCAAAGAAACCTCAAGAAGACATCACTATCACCTGGACTAGTCCACCGAGCCAGGATCTGTTTCACCTTTGGTTTACAGGAGAATTCCACCTGCAGGCTTGTCAATGCTCAAATGCACAAATGGTGCTGTTTGTAGAACAGACACCGTGAGAGGATGACACAGACAAACATGGGAAAAGTGCCTGCTTTCTCACTCTCCTTGGCAGCAGGTTGAAAAGCACAGTGCATATTTCATAGTGATTCAGCATTTGACTACCTTAAAAAAATTTTTCCAACTCTGTTTCCCTTATATCTTTTTAATCCTTTAAAGAAGCTGCAGTGATGAAAGTCTTATTGTAAAGACTGGTCTCACCTATAAAAGAGAAGTAAACCTGATTTTTATCATAAAATACAGACCTACAATTGCTAGAGGGTTTTATGAAGGAGAATTAAATTAGTTCCCATGAAAAATTCAGATGGGGCATAATGTTAAAACATATTTTGTCAATGGAAGTAATGTTGAGGCAGTTCAAAGTTTGGCACAGCTTCCCCAGCTTCATTGAAAATTTCATGCTTTATCTAAATACTCAGGTGTAGACTTTCAACCCACAGATTTCAGTGTGCTTTTGTCAGGAGACATAATGACTGGCAAGAACAGAAAGCAATATGCATCAAACCTAAATCAAAAGTGGCATCAATACTGCCAAGAACTCCTGGTTTGCAGGCACTGACACCTCCCTGATTAAAATAAATTAAAATAAATTCATACAGGCATGGATAAGAAGCACTGAAACTGAATTGTTAAACTTTCCTTTCCTTTTAGCTGGTAAGAGGGGATGGAAAATGATTTGTCTCAGAGACATCTACACCTCAACCCTTGCAGAGGGTTGAATAAAGGAGCACAGCAGATACCTAAGCAGGAACTTAAGGCTTCTTTTTGTGGACTTGAAATCTATGTACAACCTTGTGGGGATGGTTTGGGTGGAAGGACCTGGATCACTATCAGACCTGCTCCCTGGTAACTGTACAAATTCGAAGGCAGTTGGTCATGCTGAACCTCATGAGTGCAGGGGCACTTATGTGTAAACCCATTTGAACCCTGGCAGAGCCTTTTTTAATTACCAGATTGTCACATTGTGGTACGTTGTCCAACGGGAAGAGCTAATTGCCCTGCTTTGTTGGCAACACTGGTGGTTCTTCATGTTCTTACAATAACCACGGAAGGGTCATGTGAACAATTGCTCTGCAGAGTTGTTTCTCCAGTGACTACGGTGTCTAACATAAATTAAACTCTTGAATTTCAAGCATCTAAGATTGTATGAGATGACTTCAGGCCTGGATGTGGCCCTGAGTGTTCTCAGACACTTTGGAGATCGAGCCAAACAAACCCAACCATGCAACAAAATTTTTCCCCACCACCACAGCACTGACTCAGGCCCACAGCAACAAATTCTGAGCTCTTAGCATTAGATGGGTAAAAACATTGAACTTTAAAGGCAAATAATATGCATTATGTATAACAAAATGACTGGTTTATACCATTATCTTTTGATTTCCTCAGGAAGGTGAGGGCAATTAAAGGCAGAAAGGAAAGTCATAAATTTGAAAGAAAAGAAGGGATCACCACTCACCTGAATAGGAAGTTTCAAATAGTCTATCATTGACTCACCGTGATTTGGAAACAGTATAGCTTACATTTCTGCTTGCAAAAAAACCCAGAATAAATATTATACTTATGAATGAAAATAGACATGCTAACCTGTACCCAAGCAGATAAAATACCTGCATTAGTTTTAATTGCATGTGTTATCATTTCACAGTGTAGACACACAATGAATAATAACTAGTTCTGGGAGCCATTACGTCAAAATGAAGAGCTAGTCTTCAGCATTTTAGTTATAACAAATTCTCCATCACAAGACTCGGCCACTTACAAAACCACCCAGCCTCTAACACACTGCCCACACCAAACAGATAAATATGACTCTTTAAAAAAGAAAGACAGATACATATAAAATGTAGTTAGATGTGCTCTCTAACAATTGTTTTCTGTAATAGTCTTCCTTTGTATAAAAAAATGTGGCAGAACAGCTGAAATTAATATAAATATCAATAATGTGTATATCTTTAACCAAGATGAGGTATTTCACTCTGCAAGAGGTTGTGCATATTTGTATTAAATTTTCTGTCATCTCCCCCCTCTATTTAATAGATAAAATAGATGAAGTGTGGACATGAGTAGATAAGGAACTGCTATACATAAGGGTAGGAGGATTAAGTAACTTGGGTTCCAGAAAGCTGGACTAGGACTTGGAACTGACCCTGGACTACTCATCCTACCATCTCAGCTGTGAACCTGCCCTTCCTCCCACTTAGTAACACCAAAGTGACGTGCAATTAGACAATGTAACCTTTCCTTTGAAAATATAAAATTAATTTTGGACCCTTGATTACCAGTCCCAAATCCAACGATTGTTCCCATTCTGCGTATTCCAATTATGATTGTTTCTCTGAAACAATACTTATGTAAGCACCACATTGTCCAGTCAGAATAGCAGCCCTGGAGCCCTGGGATGCCCCTTAAATCTATTTTCAACTCATAGCTCATAGCTCCTGTACACGCAAGGCCTTTCCCTGATAACCAGACCCAAGAGGCAGCTAATTCAGCCATTATTTGAGCAAGATGGTGCCTTAATGTGGCTGCTGAAACCAGCACAGTATACACAGATGAGCAGATCTTAAATATTTTGATAGACAGAGCCCCATAAAACATCAAGTTAGAAACTTGGCAGCCCATAGCCAGTTGTGACTTCAGCGGCTGCTTCAACCTGTATCTAAGCAGCAAACCAAGAGTCAAGTGGTGGGAGAGAATTTCTCATCCTCTTCCTTCAGAGCTTCCATTGATGTTGTTACAGTCACTGTTGTGGGCATTGGAGTGATGTCTTATGATCATAATGTCCTGTCACCCTCCCAAACATGTGGGCGGATTCCATAGTGCTTTCCACGAAGAATTGCCGGGAATTCCTTGGCCTACTGTGAGCAACACTGCCAGAGAAGGCGAAGAACTGCCACTTGTGGTGAAGATCAGATAAGAACAAGGAGTGTCTCCGCTAGGTGCAAATTCAAGAACAGAGGGCCTGCTGCTGATGTATCCTGTCACAGGCTTCCGAAAACCCCTTGTTAATAAAAGCTTGGGGATGATAAGTGTGAAAACAAAGAAGAATTTGCTATCTCGCAATGCACATTTTGAAATTTCTGGATGATAACTTGCACTGTGAATCCCAGCCAGAAGTCGGTGGGTGGACAACACAGGAAAATAGGAGCAATGGTGGATTGAGTGGTCCAGCAGTTTTGTAAGCAAACCACTGAAGCTCTCAGTAACTCCCCTCATCTTTTTCCAGATTGGGTGGTGTGGTCCACAGAGAAAGGGGGAATGCTGAGATATGATGTACAAAGCTAGGATTCAAGCGTAGCATTAATCTCCTGTCTATGGTGAAGGTCTTGTTGAGATTGTGAGCTAACAGGAGTTAAATCTTTGAGGTTAGGCAGTGTAAGATATCTTTCTTCCAGTTCTCACACTTAGAGAGCCATGGTACTACCATGGGGGTATCAAGAAGATGGTGAGATTTATCTCTCTTCTGACCCAGAATAATTACTTTCCAAGACAGAGGAACAAATTGCACCACGTCAAAGGACATCTGCAATCCTTGTGCTGGAACTGGGCTTCTCCATGTGATAATTGGTGTCCTTTACTTTACCTGCTGATGTTTGCCTTGCCAATCTCCATCTGTATACATTTGGAGTGATCTAACCTCGTAACCCCCGGGATTTTCCACGTCTTCTGCAGCAGCATTCCTTCCACTCACTATAACACTTTTACTCCAGCATTCAAGGTCTGATGATTTTGCTTTCATTTGTGTATCTACTGGCTGTTGTATCAAGGCTTGTGTATCAAGGGCTGTTGCCAAAAATGTCACTGTAAACACATGCTGTGATCCTAGAGGCTGCAAGATGGAGGTGGAGAACTAAACACAGGACCAAAGTGTATGGCGGTTTTAAACCCTGTTCCTCCAGACAATGGAGACCTTTCCAAGCCAATCCTGATGGAGATCCTGTCAAGTCATCAGACCATTATCCCTTTCCCCCATCCAAGTGTGGCCATGTATGTAGCCCCACCATTGTGCACTGATGAGCCCTGGTTCTCCCTCCCACTCTGCAACATTTTTCGTGGTCAGGTTTGTCTCTGTATCAGACTATACCCTGCTGCCTGCCGATTTTTTTTTTGTCCTGGCTTGGAAAAAATGGATGTGTTTATTGCCTTTGATCTTGATAGTAAATAGGTCATTCCTTCCACCTTCTTATCTATACCAGTTAATCTATAACATTACCTGTTTGTCTGCACTCTTTTCAGTAGGCCCTGCCTCAAGTATTATTCCTATTAGCACTTCAAAGGCAGATTGATCTGGGTGTTTTTAATGAATTATCAGCTGTAGTTTTCTCTCAACATTAGCATCCAATGAGCTCTTCTGGATTACTGCTCTCCCCAGCTTCTGGGGTTACTGCTTTGACCTCTTCTCAGTGAGCAATGTTACCCTGTGGGTGTTTCTGCACTTAGATTTGTTCAGTTTCTTACTATTCCCACTATGTCCCACTCTTCATTTATTGGAGTCCCTTTAGGATGGTGCTTCTAATAAGTGATTTGCAATTCACACTCCAGCTGAGTGTTATCTTTGAATTTGATTGATGTATTTTTCTTCTCCTTCCTCAATGCTACTGCAGATGAATATAATGTCCAACACAGCAGGAGTCCCTGAGGAGCCCAATATAGCAATATTTAAAAGCATACTCCACTTTCTATTGTAGGGGCTGATTTTAATCTCTCTCATTGTTACTCTCTGTATCCACCCTACATCTTTCTTGTAATGCTTTGGGCCCAGTCCAACCCCTGTTAAAGTCAACTGTATTTGCAAGGAATCCTTTAGGGATGGATCAGGATCTACAGGAATATTATGTCTGAAGAAACTGAGTAAAATTCCTTACTGAAATGAAACGAAATAAAACTGCTTACTGAAACTGTCTGCAGAAGAGTTCTCTGTACATGTAGTTATCTTGCTAGTGAGTGAAAGTCTTAAAGGGTTTGTACTTAAGAGCAAATTTACTGAGTGACTCAAGGGACTGTATCTCTTCTTCCACCCACCACCATGTCCCACTATAGTGTATACTCATCCCACATGATGGATAAGCAGCTCCTTATCCTTCACTCTCCCCACCCAACACTTCCCAACCCCCTCCTGTGGTTTTCCTCCTCCCATCAACAGTGTAAGTATAAACTCTACCACCGGGGTGCAACTGCTTCACTTAGTGTGACCTCTCTATATGACACATTTCTGGTTTGTTCCTCCTGCAGAACAGCTACTTGTAGTTTCAGATTATTAGAGACCAAGTTTCACCTGGAAATGATGTCAAGTTAATTGATCTGTAATTCCCCTTTTGGAAAAGAAGCGTGATGTTTTTCCCTCTGCCAGTCACCAGGGCATCCTCAGCTCTCCAGGAGCACTTTAATATAATGGATAATGGGCCTAAGAGTTTTTCAGCTAATTCCATTAATACCCTTGGGTGTGTACCATCTGGCCCTTTGTGCTGATTTGAATGCATTGTGCTCTTAATATTTCTTCGCTGTTTCTTTAACGATTTTGCTAATTTTTAGTTCTCATCTTCTTGGCTTTCCTTTGATTGCTCATTACATACCGTGCTTTTAAAGGAATTTTAGAAAGCTGAAGTAGGTGATATTTTTTGCTGCTCACTGTATCCATGGTGGAAATTAATGCACTTTTTGAATTAACCTTTCATCAAGAAACATTGCATCTTGGAAGTCTGAGCTGCAGTGATTATCTTTTATCCAATCCAAGCAAGACTGCATCTACAGAACATTTTCAGCTCTTAGAAAGAGGAAGACATGCAAGAGAATTTTGTCTTAGTCCAGTACTTTATATCCAAGTCTTGTCTTCTCAATACTGGTAAGAAATCTTCCCGTCTTCCTATTACATCTTATTTTCTCTCTCTTCAAGTGCATTTATGTGACCCTGCTTACATCCGTCCTTCAGATACTTGTAGACTCATGTCTAATATTTTCTTATCTCTTTGTCAGCTTAAATCTAAGCATCGCTTAATCTTCATGAATCAAACCCACACCAAATGATTTGGTCATGTCTCTACATTTCTTTGAGGCCTCTGATTTTACAGTGGTTGGCGTTGAGATTCCAAGAAATCAACAGCAACTTTCCAGCTGTATCTAAGCCAGGCAGGCTTAGCTGATGCCCGCTGAGAATGGCAGAGTCTTTCGCAATACCAGCCAGCTGCCAAAAGTTACATGTTGATTTTCCTCCTATATCACCTCCCAGCCTTTTTTTAACATGGCTGCTTCTGAGTGTCCTTCGGGGATATTTTTTTTCTGGGTGCTGGTAGCCTGTATTATTCCAGTTTCATGATGTTGTTTCCTGGCCACACTGCTAATCTCTGTAGGTGCCACAGGGTAAGTCCTCCACTCAGTAACATTCAAAACTCCTCCCATTCTAACATCAACACCATCTTGCTGTACTGTGCATTTTCCTTGCTTACTTAGATGTGACTTGTTTTCATTTTTCTCCAGATTTTTCCTCCTATTTTCCACTGCTTTTCTCTGAATATTTTGACTTTTAAATAGTTTCTATGGGATATTCTTTTCTTAAAACAAGGAAATTTTTTTCTCCTTTCTACATAAACATATTAGGCGCAACAAGTTTATACCTGTCTACCTCTAATACATAGTCTCCTTGAAATAGGTACAGACAATGATGGGTCTACCCACATGCTGAAAGATGTAGTAAAACATAAGTAAAATTTATTAGATAAAACAGTGAGTAGGCAGCACAACTTCCAGGGCATGGTCGTAGGATGGTTTTGGTTTGGATGTTAACCACTCCCTGTGCAATTCACTGAGGTTGGAAGGGGACAGTTTCCTGCCTTCTTGCTTTGAGGTGGCGCTAGATGAGATATCTCCTGTCTTATCTTGGGTCAGACTCACCAAAAGGACTGGAGCTGCTCTGCACTTCTGACTTTCCTCTACTCCTGCACAGGCAGGGGGGCAGGAGCAGGTCAATATTGCCTCCTGAACTCTGCCACCTTCGATGACATTGATGCTGTGACCTAAGGCTATTCTCAGAGCTGTTCTCAGGACCCGGCTTGCCTCTCTCCTTCATGGCACATGCCCTGAACATAGCCATAGAATGCCTTGGAGGGGCTCAACAGCCGCACATTCCTCTTCAGCCCCAGCACTCAGGGTTCTGGCAAACACCTGTGGAGTCCCGAGGACCCTCTGCACAACATTAGCGAGGAGAACCTTGGTCAGCAGACAGCTCAAATGACCTTCAGTCTTCACCAGAGGCTGCTTCCAGTGTCATATGGACATAGTCTTTAGATAGTTGTGTTTGCCTTCCATTCACTCTGACTGTGGAAAATTGTCATGCCATAGACCCCAGTACTCCATTCCTTTGGCACATCCTGCGAAGCTGTATCTGGATATAGGCTAGTCCATGCCTGTTAAAATGCTGGATGTGAAGCAGAGCAGGATAGGACACTTGACAACTTCCCTGAGCCCTCAGGCTCCAGAGGAGAAATGACCCCTTCTTTTTTTTTTGCAGAGACAATAAACAAAAGGCTGCATTAAAACCTTTGTTTGCAGGAGATCATGAAGATTTCAGTGATACCATACTACCCTACAGGAGGAGGAATTAAGACTGTTACAGAACAGATTTACAAGCCTTGGAGAGAGTAAGTATCCAACAGAAATCTTTGGCAAACCTCTTCCCTTCCTCTTCTGAGTCTAACCCTGGCTTCTGGTAACACTTAGAACAAAACCACCAGCTCTTGCTTATTTTAATGTGTTCTCTATTTTACCCTGAACCCAAAAGAAACATCAAAGGTCTGGCTCAAGCACTTGCAAGTAAAAATAGCTCTAAAGCCAATATATTTAAGGCCCTCGAATGATATCTCTGAAATAATTCATCCTAAGCCCATGAGAAGGGAATGGTGTTGTTTGTTGAAGGAATGTGTGTGGTGCTGATAGTGGGCAGTACTGACATGTAAAGAGCAATGAGTGATACTGCAAAACAAAAGGAAGGTGAGAAAAGGGGCATGAAGACTGCATTGCACTGTATTGTGGAAAAAGAGCAGAGTATATTTAAGATAAGAGCCAGTTTCAAATTGCCTTTATTTTCTTTCCAATCTGATCCTCCTCTTCCCTTCTTAGAAATTTAGATTTGAATGTGTCTTTTTTAGTACATGAGAGAATGGTAAATCTTGGTACATCCCTGATACACAGGGGCAAGATCCTCTCTCTGCCATAAAGTAATTTGTTCATAACCATCCAGGACTCATTTATTCTCTGTGACATATTTGTTTTTGAAGTAAGATAAATCAAGGCTATGAAAGCATCAGACACATCCCATGTAGTCCCTCTGTATCACCCTTTTCTCTCCATTGCTCTGTATTTGAATAAAACACTAAACTTTCTATGTCAATACAGACTTCTGTCTCAAATTTCTTTCCTTCACAAGTGAACAATATTTTCTCTTTCCATCATCTAGTAACAAGGTGAATGTACCTCTATAGTTATTAATCCATACTGTCTTTACACCAGTACTTTTTCACTGAAATTTGGGCAAGGGTAGTCTGAGCCATTGTGATATACCAATACTAGGTGGGATTTTCTGGAACAGATCAGTGTGGGTCCTGTCTTCCTTTTATCTGATGTTTTTCATCACCATTTTTCAGCAAATGGTTCCCAAACAACATTTCTAATTAGTCTTTCCCAGATACGACTGAGGGATGCCACAGGGTATTCCACAGACTCCTGCCTGCTCTGGCAGTTTATGAAATCTCCTGAGTCCTGAAGAAGGCTTTCTTTACTACGATGGTACTTGAAAGACATTGGAAAGTATAGTTGATTTTAAGCAAACGCATCCCTCAAAGGCTGCTACATTAGACAAACCCATTGAAATGAGCACGTCATTACGACTTACCAGGTTTCAAACCACTGTCTATGAGCAGTATAGCTGAGAGTCCCGTTAGCTGAACCAGAGAAGAGGACACTAATGGGTCAAAAATGTCCAAATAGAAATGAGGCAAGTGTTAGAGGGTGTGAAAAAAAAGTCTTGTCTCGCTCTCAAAACTGCTCTATTAGGATGAGGGCTGCTTCAGTTATTTAAGCAGGATGAACTAGATAAAAAGGGCTTGTTGGTTTTGGATGCTGAGGCAGTGTTTAAGACATCCCTGACTCACATCTCACAAGCTGCGACTCGTTTTGCAAGTTCAGTCCCTGTTCAGATAGGATCAGGGAATGTCTCTGGGCTGGATTGTGAAGGAAGCAGTCTTGCCAAATATGCTCTGCCCACAGCACCGTCCAGACCCGTCAGATGATATTTCTCCTAATTTTACTAATGTATGCTTGGCCCTGATTCCACGCTACCTGAGGCTACAGTCGTAATAAAAACACAGCACACATGCTGTGGGTGGGTGCATGCAGCTGGGGGGAGTTGAGGCACGTGAAAATGAAAAACACAAACTTTTCTTAATTGCAGCATAGAAATCAAGAAATAATATTCTTCTGATTCTTTTCCTTCTCTCTGTGGCACACACTCACCCATCACCCTGCCAGTTGCCAGAGATCCCGACAGAAAGCTTCCTCAATACATAGGTCACTCCATACCCTGGGCAGTGCTTAGATTTTCAGGTAGAAGTGGGCTTGTAATGCCACACACAGCTTGTGTTCAGGTGTGGCTCCTATGGTAGGATCATCCCACGTACCTGCCTTGTGGGTTACGATGGTGGATGGGGTTTTGGTGATCTAATCCCTACCCAAGGATGAAACCATCAGGCTGCTGTTTTGCCACAGTCATGTAGGACATACACTCCTAGAATGGAGTGAAATAACTCTGGGCACACACTTGTTCCCTGTTCCCTTCTATGAAACCTTCTGGTGGAGGTGGGTTGGATTGCAGCTCTGGACTGTGTGAAAATCTCACTAAATAGGTTACGGGTTTAGGAAAGTTTGACTTCTTTGGGTCAAAAGCCCTCATGAGTATGCAACTTATAATACCATCACCACTGTGTCTGTAGAAAAGAAACTAAAACAGAAGCTCAAGTGGAGGCATGGGCTTATTGGGGGAAAGAAAAGCTAGCCCTAGGATTTGTGGGATTTGTTAGTGAGGGGACTTGGATGAACTATGTGCTTTAACCAAGAAATATTGCTGGGTTTGGGATGAGACCCCTGATGGTCTCTGGGCCAGGTGTGCTGCCTCAGTGTTTGGGAATCACACAACTCCAGCTACCATGACTGACCCTTACCCTGAAAAGGATGGGGAGAGAGGAACTCCTTGATGCAGCCCTTGTTTCTGCTCTCAGGATGTAAGCATAGGCACCAGAGGGATACTCCATTAAAAAACATTTTGAGGTACTAATACCATCCTCACCACTGAAACCAACCAGCTGTTGCAGCTCTTGACCTCCCTACCATATCATTCCACTACCATGTACTCCTGGTATCACTTATTAGGGGCCACCTTCTGCTCCAACTGCTTTTTCTACTGACATCTCTTGAAGAAAGAATCAGCACGGGTTAGAGAAACCCATGGACAGTGCTGAGAAGGCAATTTATGTGCTGGGAAATTTGGGGGTTTTGTGGGCCTGCAGAAATTTCAAGCATTGGACACTAGACTGAATCCTTGTTTCTGAGCTTAAAATGAGCATTGGCAGTTATCAGGAATATTTTCAGTTGAAAAATTTACATTCATAGCACTGTCTATTTGTGTTGACTTTCAGCAACAGTGTTTTATTTACTGGCAGCATTTTTTGTTGGCTGACATTTAGCAGCTCCACGTGCTGATGCCCAACCCTGCACGATGATATGCAAGTAAAGATGATACAAGAAATAGAAAACGGTCACTTTCTTCTTCTGATTTCATTTCACACACTTGGTATATTAGTGATCACTTTTTTCACTGTTCTCTGTTGTCATTTGTCTCAGATACCTTAAAAACACTTGCCCAAGCAATGTACTGTCACATCTGAAGGAGTTTCTTTTCCTTGGTTTCTCCAGGGGAACCTCCACCCTTTTCTAGGCAAAACACATAAGACGCTAAGGCTTGAAATTTATGGAGCCTGATTTAAAAGCCAGGATGTCTGCTGGTCTCAAGGGAAGGGAAATGACCCTTGGCTTATTTTGCAGTCACTCCTTTTCAGAGAAGGAAGTGCTAATAAGCACTCACTTGAGGCACAACAGCTTAGTACAAATGAAGGCCAAAAAGCAGAAGCATAATTACTGTAGACTGGGAATAGAGGAGCCAAGAAGAACATGTGAGAAGTTTCCTTTGTGAGCAGAGCTCTGCAAGTGACACAGATCAGCAGTCATGGTAATGTCTGAGACAGGAGATACTGAGCATCCAGGATTGCTTCCCCTCCCCAAAGCATCTGTGTTGGAGCTGGGTGATGGGGATGAGTCCATGATTGCAGTGTGGGAGAGGAGACAGAAATGAGAGGCAGCATCAGGAAAAGGAAATGCCTAAAAAACATCGTAGATGTTGGTAGGAGCTAGACATGGAAAGAGGCAATCATACACCCTGCAGACACAGGAGCACTTGAGGAGTTTGAGAACAGCTCTGAAACCTCATCACACTCACTCAGGGGAAATCTCAGGTGGGATTTCAAAGTAAAGTATCCCCAGGCTCTTGGGAACCCTCCTGGAAGAGTATCAGGGCACTCATTTCCACTGCACACAGCACCTTCGCCTCAAGATGAATCCTTCCACAGCTTCCCTGTTGGGGACAACTCCTTGTCTGTGACAACTCTGAGTGTCCCACTCTGGTTCCCCTCCACACACCCCACAGGTGACCGAGTTCCAGGTCCCATGGGGCAAAACACACAAAGCCACACAGACCCAACACATGAGGCAGTTGGAAGCTAGAAGGGGCCATTAGGTTGTCTTACCTGGCTTGTCAATCACAGACCATCAGATTTCAATCAAGTACTGCATCTAGTGACTTGGTTAGCCAAAACGCGTTGGTCCTCTCATGAATATAGGGTCTCACTTGAAAGTCTGGGAATGGAATTGAATGATCCTGCTGTTGTCTGATGTCTCAACAGTGGCAGAGATGAGCTTGAGTGAGCTGTGCTTCCATGGTACCAGCAGGCAACTAGCAACTCAGTACTCTAGAGGAAGGCAAAATGAACCCAGATCCTTGCTCTCTCGTCTGAGGAAAAAAAACAGTTTTGACCTTCTGATGCAGTATTCACTTTGACCCTCAGTAAGATAGAGTCAAGAGTCAAAAGGGGATGTGGCAACACTGCCTTTGCAAGTGTTGCACCACTTTTCTTGTTGAACTTCCACTTACTGCTCAAGCACAGACCACAACCCTTTTGGCCAGCATTTACTGGTGTTATACTGAATAAAAATTAATAGTGATAGTGTATAAGACCCTAATTAGTAACTGTTAATAGTTCCCAATGTGTAAAATGGACACAAGTAATTTCTAGTAGACTTGGTGCGCACAAAGTAGGCAAAAATCTAGGAGTCCTGGAGAATAAAATATTCTATGGCCTTTTCTTGCTGTCAAATCCCCTTCTCCCCACTAGATCTTTCAGAGATGATGCCTCTCTGTAGTGTCCTCATCTTACAAGAGTGAGAGAAGGCAAGACCTCAGCCTCTCTGCAACAAGCAATTAATCAATGAACAGAGGTGATTATCCTATTGTATTTAGCATTGGTAAATTCAAGAAAGATATCAAGGGACTTGAATGTCTCCAGAGGGGGGCAACAAAGCTGGTGAAAAGGCTGGAAGGAATGTTCTATGGGGAGCTGAGGACTTCGGGCTTGTCCAGATTGGAGAAGTGGAGGCTCATTGGTCTCTGCAGCATCCCGAGGAGGAGAAGTGGAGAGGGAGGTGCTGATTCCTTCTCCCTGGCATCCAGTGATAGGATGAACAGGAATGGTTCGAAGCTGCTCCAGGGGAAGTTCAGACTTGACATTACAAAACATTTCTTTACTAAGAGGGTAGTCAAACACTGGAACAGGATTCCATGGACCTGGTCGATGCCTCAAGCCTGTCAGTATTTAAAGAGGCATTTGGACAATGCCTTTAACAACATACATTAATTTTTGGTCAGCCCTGCTGTGGTCAGGCAGTTGGACTGGATGTTCATTGTAGGTCCATTCCAACTGAAGTATTCTATTCTACACTTGTCTAGTCTGGTATAGTCTATTTTCTTTGCCAGAGACCTTTCCCTTAGCACTCAGTTACTGGTAAAGGCTCCTGCTTGTCCTCCACGCATGCCAAAAAGTCCAGCTTCTCTGGGGGACAGGTTGCTCAAACTGAGTCCACAAGAAGTATCTGCTTGGTGAATGTGGTTTGGTGAGAATGACCAATCAGCTCAACCACCTACGCTCATCCTCTGCCCAGGGGAAATGACACCTGGGAATTTCCAGTAAACCCAGCATCCTTTCACTGGCTGCTGCCGGGAACTCCCCGCTGAATCACCCAACCCTGTGCAGACGTACATACATTTCCTACTGTTTCTCTCCGGAGAAACCAATCTCTGTGCACCCTTTTATAGCAAGCGATGTCTGCTGGCAATGCCAGTCATCTATGCAGAAGTGTATTTTCAGGAACACTTCAGTTTTCTGGTCTGTCCCTTTTTGCTGTTATATTAGAAACTGAATGCATCCTAAACATTCAGAGGGAGGTGGTAAATGAGTAAGAATATACTCTTAGAATGTATCTACTCCTGCAGGAGCCATGAGTTTGTTTTATTGTCTTATTGTGAAGACAAAGCCACATATATGATAACCATATTGAGGACAACTGCAGCTGGCCTTTTTCTCCATAACATCCAGGAAGAGGGAGAGTGGGCATTGGATTCAGAGAGAATAATCCTCATACCATGTAACCTTGCCCTACTGTACATACTCACTTGACTGAGGAGTATTCCCAGTAGCTGGATCAAAGCACATCATGCAGAAAAACGTCCTTTCTTTTGACAACAAAGAGGAAGGTGAGATATCAGAGGACTCCTTACTGCTAGGTTGGTTTAGCCAGGCTTCATGTTGTTTGCTTATGTTGCACCTTCACTACCAAGAATCAAAGGCATCTCCAGTTCCCCTTGTTCTGTTTTCTTCCAGGTGGAATCACCTAGCCACAGTAATGAAGTAATTTCTCATCCTGCTGTCTGACAATCAATAAGCATCCTGGTCCTTAAGCTCAGAGCCCATTTTCCAGCTACAGCCTCACTTCACTGATGCTCCTTTATATCCTCCAGGGTCTTCATGGCCTCTTGCTGCCCTAGCACAACCCATTCTGGTATCAAATGTAAGATTGCTTTCCTCACTGCATGTCACTCCACCTTCCATCCCTCTGTGAAAGAGCTAGACTTGTCTTGTCACCCCACTGCATAGAAAGCATCACTAGACATTGCTGGCATCACTTCCCAGAGCAGTCTTTCATCCTGTAGTGAGGCTCAGGGTTTGCTTGAGATGGAGAGCTTGAAGCCATGCCAGGATTTCCAGGTAGCATTTGCCAGAACATATGTAGTTTAAGTGAACAGAAGTGTAAAGAACAGTCTGACTGTCCCTACCCCTTGCTAGCCAAGTTCTGCACGTGTTCCCCAGTAAAATTCCCAAACGAGGTCAAGGCATTTAACTCATCATCATCATAGACTTCCACCCTAGACAGGAGAGTGTCCAGACAGATGACAAACACTCTATCTAGCTAATATGGATGACCAAGACCTGTCACTGCAGCACAGCTGCTTTGGACTGAAACATAGCAGCTTTCTCAAGCCAGAAGCGTTACACAACCATTGCCTAGAAAGGAGGAAATCAACAAAACTTCTCTAGTTTAAATTGCAGTAGAAAATTAAATAAGTAAAAAGTGCACTTGGACAATGACATTCAGACTCCAACATCTGGGAATGGGAGATCCTGATGTGTCTAATGATCACAAGCCACCAGGAAATTGAAAGTAGCTTTCTATTTGGGATGCTGCAGGGCAACAATATCATGGCCTCTACTAGCACTGAATTAGTCCTAAGTTGACCCAACCTAACAGCACTTCCTGCAACATCTGGATGTTCTTTGGATGTCTCTGCCAAGTTGCAGCTTATTCCAAGCCTGTTAAATTCACGCGACCTGAAAACAGACATCTGCCTGGGAGCTGACAGCATCAAAGGCAAGAACTTGGTTATCCCTTTGCCAGCAATCACCTGTGCACCCTCACAGACTGGGCATGGATCACCAGGGACAGTCTAGACTTCAGTGGCAACAGCAGCCTCACTGCTCTGAGGCCATGGCAAAGCTGCACAGGGACAGCCAGGTCTTGTGCCCACCGCTGACAGCTGGTGGTGGCATATGCAGAGCAGCCTGCCTCCAAGCAAGCTCCAACAGGATCTGTGTGCAGGGAGGGATTCGCCCTCCGTTACACAAGCTGACGGTGCAGGATGGTGAGTCATGGCACCTTGGAGGCAGCTGAGTGAACACGCCTCCCCAGGAGAGATACACCTCTGTCTCTCCCAACCTATTCTCTACAATTTCTTGGACCAAGCTTGCCCACAGGCACTAACTCCGGAAGAATATTCCCCATCTGTCGTGCAAAATTCCACCCAAGCTCTGTGCTTTTCTATGGATCCACTTAAAATTTTCGTGCCCTCTGCAAACCACAGGGCATCTGTATTGTAACAAAAGAACAGATCTGGCTTGAAAAAAAATCATATTCTGTCAGCAAGGTCTGATAGAGTGAATTCTGCAGTCCCCAGTGGCACCCATGGCAGTTCGTGACAACGGCTGGCAGAGCTGATTGGGGTGCCCATGCTGGCAGTGGCACAGTGGGTGACAGGCATTACAAGTGTTTCCTCAACGTCACAGCTGCCTGTGCTGAGCTGAATTTTTGAAGAAGAAAGCAGAGCCCTGGTGTAGTGTTTTTGTGCACGTGGAGGGTGTACAGTGGAGCCAGAGTGTCTGGGACAGCCGCGGTCAGAGGAAGCTGCTGTGGCCGCTTGCAGAGGAGGAAGTTGGAGTCCCAAGGCAGGAGGCACAACGAGTGCTGGTTTTGCTGGAGTGCAGGGGAGGTGGGGGGGGGAGTTGAAGAAGGGACTCCAGCCTAAGAAAAGAGCACAGAAGGAAGAGGCTTAGAAAGTGCACTGCTGATGTGGACATGTAGGAGAGGGCTGGGAAAGGAGCTTGTGGCTACAGAGAGGAGGATGCAGCTTCTGTGAGATGCAGGAGAAAGGGTTTTGAGATTGGAGTGGAAGAAGCTGGGGCATGTCAGGCAGACACATCTGAGTGAGGTGGAGAACTGCTTCCAAGGGGAAAACAATCCAGGAAATGGTGGCTGGAACTGGAGGGTAAAAGCCAAGCAGACCAGGAGACATGGAAAATGTCACTAGTGTCCAAAAGTCATCATTTAGAGCTGCCATAAAGGCTCAAACTGAAATTTATGTGAAAAGAGGGACAAGGTGAATAAAACCCCAGAACTTTGCCCTTGAGTATCTGTTGCAAACATGCAATCAATCTTACCTTGTAGACTCATGGCTTCATCTTACCATCATTTTTTGTTTTGCTCAGTTAAAACCCTTAAGCTTTACCTGGCACCATTTAAATCCCATGAAAGGGAGCAGAAGAGCAGAGAATGGTCACATGTTATTTTGCTGGAAAATCCCCAAGAGCCTGTACACAAGCAGAAGGCAGACCAAAGTCACGCAGTCAAGAGCAGACTGGAAACATCCAGCAGCACGTGGAGCACATCACTGGCATGTGTTGCAGGCATCTCCTCCACTGCATGGAGAAACCAAGCCAGCAGATAATGTACACAGCCCTGAGGGCAATGGCAACTAGCCATGGCACAATGTCAGGGCAGGATTTCTAGGGAGCTGGGGCAGGAGAAGAGGTCTGCTATGTCGTAGTTAGACAAGACAGTGCCCCATAAAGGAGTCAGCTAATAATGCTCTCTGGGTATGGGTTTTACCAGTTAGTTATGCTAAAAGACATCAAAACATGTGTCCAAAGCAGGGAGACAAAGCTGGAGAAGATTCTGGAGCACAAGTCTGATGAGGAGACAATGAGGGAGCTGGGGGTGTTCAGCCTGGAGAACAGTAGGTTCAGCTATCTGAAAGGATGTTGTAGCCAGATGAGGTTCAGCCTCTTCTTCCAGGTAAAAAACGATGTGCAAGAGGAAACAGCCTGAAGTTGTGCATGGTGATGTTTAGATTGCATATTAGGAAAAAATTCTTAACTGAAAGGATCATCAAGCATTAGAACAGCTTGCCCAGGGAAACAGTTGAGTTGCCACCCCTGAAGGTACTTAAAAGATGTGAAGATATAGCACCTGGGGACATGGTTTAGTGGCAGATAGCATTGCTGGATTAGTGGTTGGGCTTCGTGATCTTAAAAGTCTTTTGCAACTTTAATGATTCTCTGATTTTAAGTACTTCCTGCCCAGCCCAGCTCAGGACTAAAATCTGTGCATGTTGTTGTGTTCTAACACCTATATCACTTTCAATGTACCCCGGAGAAGTCCTAATCCACTACTAATTGAGTAAACTTCTTACCCAAGGGAAGTGCAGCATTTAGCAACAGCCTTCATGCACCTGGCAGCACCCAGTCTTTGCTCCCCAGTGCTTGTCAGTCACTTGGTTTATTCTGCTTGGTTCCTGGTTCTCACTGCCATCGAGGGGTTTGAAGAAATCGAGATGAGAGACTAGCAGTGCTGAAGCTCAGCAGTGTCAGGACCAATCTGCAGAAATGGTGCATTTTGCTCAGACAGGGTGGAGTTCAGCAGAGATGTGCAAGTGAAAGAAGTGCCTTGCTGATGTGGTTTGTAAATCCTGGCCTGCAGGCGGAGTTTCTTATGTTGGCATGTACTGTGTACCCAGCGAGTTTTAAAAACAAGTAACTCCAAGAACAAACAAAGAGACAGAGCTGAGGTGCCCAGGGCTGCATGTCTTGTGACTGGAGAGTCTGGAGTCTAATAAAACACAAGATGGTACTGTGGCTGGACTGTTACAACACCTTCTGTAGACGCTCTGTTTGCCTGCTGGGGTTGAGGTCCTTTTGCTGCTTTTCCCTGCAAGCTAATGTGGTTTCTGTCTCCGAAAAGTGGAGAGGAGTAATCACAGAAATAGAAGTGCAGCATATCTGAGTGTCCTCCCTTTCTGCCAAGTGTTTGTTGCAAACAGCAAAAATGATCAAAAGTTGACCTGGAGGGGAAAAGAATGATACAGACATGTTTGAAAATTCTGACTAAAGAAATTGCATGAAACCAAGGTTCAAAATTCTAACTTCTTTTTAGTTCAGTAGAGTTTTACTAAGGAGTGGCATGTATTGTGGCTAGCACATACAGAATTTGGATGTATTAAATATTTCTAAAATTATATGGCACTCTGTTGTGTGTTATTAAAGGTCTATTTGGGGTTTTTACCTGCAACAGTCCCGACAATTAAGTCTGTATAATTCTTGCTAAATCATCCTGTAAGCTCAGAATTGTGGTCTGTGCTTCAGCAAAGAGAAAAGCTGAGATCCATGAAGAACAACTTGCCAAGCTGGAAAATATGTAGCACCTGCATTCTCCCATCACACACGGGGGAACAGACACGGGTTTTCCCGAGCAGCATTTTTCCTAAGAGTGTCTGCAATATTTGTATTGAATACCAGCAGCCTGTGAAAGGAAGTGACAATACACAGAGACTGATGTAATTTGTAATAGCAATAGAAAGTCTCCAAAAATGGCTTCCTGCAAACAAGATCTAAGTTCACAGTTTCTGCTCTTGATGAGAAACACCTTAGGCAATTGAGGATATCTTCTTGTGCCTTGTGTTAATATCAATTACAAGTACCAAGAGCTTTACAGGTTCTACTGATTTGGATAGAAAAGCAAAGTCCTATTTTGTTTCATGATTCAGTTCTGTACTTGGTGGTTTCTGTTCTGATGGCAAAAATCACCATGGTAGTAGAGATGCAGAAATAGTAAGCTGCTGTTCAGATTCCCAGCCTGATCTTTACTGTCTGAGTTGTAAACCTGAAACTTGCACACAATAAAAGCTGTATCATCTTTCTTAGCAGACAGGGAATTTATAGAGCACAATATACAATTACCCTACAACATATATTCCTTTCTTTAGTAAGACTGTCACTAGAACTTTCCATTAAATATAGAAAATTTCATTTAAAGGGATTAAATATTTGTAATAGAAAAATATTGGCAAATATATATACCTCTATGTATATATACACGTGTGTGTGTGTGTGTATGCATATATATATATACACGCCCACGCATAAACATACCTGAAAGCACACATACATTTTTTTATAGGTTGGCCATTTCTCACTGCAAGAGCCTTCTGTTAGTGCTGGGTGCAGGTGTTTATTTGTTAAAAATTTGTATTGGANCAAGGACGGGGGGCATTCATTATTCTTGATGGCCGCTTCCTAACACGCATAGGAGCCCTACTTCCCTGGATGTGGACAGTTCTGCGGATGGGGAAGTAGATATTAGTTCTTTTGCTTTGCTTCTGCATGGGCTTTTGCTTTGCTTTATTTGTGCTCATATTAAACTGCCTTATTCCAAACCACCTTTTGTATATCATCTTATTATCGGTATTGAGCAACCGTTCGGGTCCTTGGCATCCAGCCAGGGTAAAACCCATTACAATTGTATATACATGATGTTCAGGCAGTGGTTCTTATCAGCACTGCCTACAAATGGCTGCATCCCCCCCCCAGATATTACTGAGCTTTTACAACCTGCCTGAATAGCTGAAAATAAAGACCTTAACTAGGAAAAGTCAGCCTGGTTTGCTTGATCTTAAACAACTTTCTTCCTTTTTTCATTCTGGAATCAGCTTTCTATGAGGCAGAGAGGAAAATTCAGTGAAAAAACAGTAAAGGATGATCCAAAGAGAAATAAAGGCGGGGCTTGTGTTTCATCTTGAAACATGAGGTACGAGCATGGCCTTGAAATACCATGAAATAACTCAAATAGAGACATTAATAAAACCCACACCATGATTTCTCTTACAGCAGCCTTTGCTCAGAGAACCTTTCAGTAAGATCTAGAAATGAAAGTGCTGAGTATATCCTGAAAAGGGTTTTTATATCTATCATCTCAGTGCACAGGACTGACAGTGAGCCCCTACATGTGTTAGAGATCTGTAGATTAAAAAATATTGTCAGATTTTGCACGGTGCAATAAAGAACTGTATAAATAAGCAGAAAGTTCTGCAAAAACTCTGCTCTGTTTCATGCAAGGAAGACTATGTGGACACTTGGTAAGTAAGCACATTCTCAGGGAAATGGCATATTCCTGCACAGGTTTGGAACCAGGAGGGACTGTAGCACAGGGTGATGTAATCCCATCAGCTCAGATCTGGAAGCTGCACTGGGCCAGTGCACCCATTTCTGTTCTTGACCCCATTGCAGCAAGCCTGGATTGATCTGCACCAACCCTTACCACTTGTGAGTTACCAGTGAGAGTGTTTATTCACTGAAACAAACTGGGAAGGGAGATGTTAGCATCTGCCTTTTTGGTATGGCTGGAAGCTGTGCTGCAGTCTCAGCGTAAGTTATAGGGCTCAGCTTTGAGCTCACTGGATGAAATACTATGACCTGTAACATTCAGGAGGTTGGCCCAGGTGACCTAAGAGTCCCCTTTGGCCTTAGGCTCTATGAATACTCCTGCACGACCAACTGCCTTAATCCCTTACCAAAGAGATGGGGAGATACTGATCTTCCCTCGTAAGACTTTCCATCTCTATTACGGCGCGGAGTCTTAAGCAGCTCACGTTCATCCATATGGTCAAGCACATACTTTGCATTTGTCTTCTGCTCCAGTGTTAATGATCCTACCAGATGCATTCACATGAGACTGCAGGAAATTCACCCAGCATGTGCAGTCGTTTTGGAATTGTGCATCAAGTAAGAGATACTGGCTTTCAGGGGGTGAGTGTAGGGAGCTTGTATTGGCTCATTCCAGCAAATTTTTGGAGAACAAAAGAAATATGTGCATTCTCTACTTCCTTGCAAAGTTTCCCGACACTGACAAAAGTGTTTCTTCAAACAAAGGATTTTCCCCCTCCTCAGATGTCCTCAGACACTGAATTTATAGTATCTGATAACACACATTTCCATAGCAACAAATAGTGATGACCCAAACACAGGATTATGTGACTTCACTCAGAGTTGAGCAGAATATTAACAAGGACACTGATAGCTAATACTTTCCATTCTGTGGCACCTCCCTGCAGAGGATTTCAGGGAGCTTTACACACATCATCCCAAATTTGCAGGTGGAGATATGAAGAGGAGAAGTGACTTATTCTAAGATGAAGAAAAGAGGCTGGGCTTAGAGTGCCCAGGAGGGAAAGAGGGAGGAGAAGGGTCACAAACACCAGGTCTTCTGGACTCCAAGCAGCAATGGAGCTGACAAAGTCCTGCTCTGCCCTGCTCCTATGAGCTGCTTGCTTTGGGATAACATGTCTAACTGGCTGCTTCCCATCCTCTCTTTCTGTCCCTTCAGGGTGTTCTCTTGGGTTAAGTGGCATCTGTGGGTCTAGCTGCCTTCTGTTAGCATTCAATGGCTTGGCATTATTCCTGCCTGACAAACCCCAAAGGCTTGGAGGTTTCCTTCACTCAAAGCAATTTACTTCAGGTGATGCGAAGGCAGAGGCAGTTTACAAATAGAGTGCCCAGGCACAGACCTGAAATACATGAAATGCAAGTCCAGGAGTTTAAACCTGAGCAGAGAGCCATTAAAGAAGCAACTTTGATGATGATGAGCAAGAACCATGCAATGCTCTACTGGAGTCAAGGGAGGAGGGAGAGATCCCAGTGTCTGAACTTGCACGATACATCATGGAAAACAGTGACGGCAAGTTGAAAAGACTGTTGCATCTTCAGAATCTCAAGGAGTCTTTGAAATTCAAAAGAAATGCAATGAAAATGATAGAAGGAAGCGCATCCCTATCTCTCCTCCCTCGGATAATTGGGTGTAAATACTAGCTTCTTTTCATGCATCAAACCTTTTATCTGTAATTAGGATTGGTTTCATCCAGATCCACTGGTATCCCATGCAAAAAGAGTTCTGATGGCGTAATGATTATTTATTTATTATTATGATACATGTCAGAACAACTTCCAGACATTTGTCTCAGTTTGGAAATGAAGCTCCAAAAACCTGCTCTAGCTGAAGCCCAAGAACAGGTCCCTGTAATACCATCCTCTCATGGTTATCTGTTCCTTGTGTTTGAAGAACAGGGGGAATTCTTTCAATTAAGCACTTGGGCATGAGTTTAGCTCCAATTATTGTACAAAGTACTCTTAGAAAGTAGGGCAATTTAACCACATGCTTAAACCATGCTTGAAATAACCCAAGGTTTTCTTTTGGTTTGCAGTGAGTTTCAGTAAACCAATAAAGACTTTAAAAACCAGACCAAATAAAACACTCTTTCCAGTACTAATAATCTGTTTCACCTGGGACTACCTGAAGACTTCTTTTACTGGAAAATAATAGGATCATTTGGATGGAAATGGACCAGAGTTGCAGAGGTTTTTAGAAATGTGTGTATGACAGGGAAGCAGGAACGGGATGCTACCTCTATGCAACAGCCCAGTGAGTAGGTTGCCCACCTACTGCATAGGAATCCCCTTTTACTACACTGGGCGAGCTACATAAACCTTGGTTCTTACTAGTATCCCAAGCACCTGTTTAGTTGAGCAGTCATTGCACAAAGCCTGATTTTTAGGGTCCTTCTCAGAAGGTTGTAGCTTGCAGGAAACTTGCCAGATACCCATGTGGTGTGACCTCTACCCTGAAGCAAATAAGTAGTTTTTTATGTTAGTAATGCTGAGCCAGATATAATGGGAGACTGTATCACGTATTATGAGAAAAGTGTCCTGTACTCTGTCTGCATCTCCTCAACAGAAATAAGCCTGCCATCACCTTTTCTACTTCCCATTTGAGATAAGTTTGGGTTTAAAAAAAAAAGTACTTTGTAACTCCCAGGGTCTTTTAGAGGGAACTAATAATATCCTGTGACAAAAGATCTGACAGGGTTTAGGGTAGAATTTCTGAGTGGCAGACCTTGCAGAGGATTTGAGGCAACCCCATGTCCAGTTGCCATCCTGGTTCAGGAAGTGCACCCTATGTATAACAGAAAAAGGTGCAGTATAAACCAACCAAGTGTTGAAGTTCTAAGCAAGCTCATAAATTAACATCCACATGAAAGAAAATACGTGTGTGTTACTGCACAGTTATTACACGTCCCTGCTGGAGAACAGCTGCAAAATCCCTGAGCAGCTACTGGAGCCATGAGCTCTACTGCACAACTCAAAGAGATTTTAGCTGTGGCTCATATACTCTCTAGAGAGACAAACTGGACTTTGGAGGGAAAGAAACAAACAACTGAAACTAAACCAAACCCACAGAAAACCAGCCTTACCTTGGACTTTCTGCATATAACTTGAAGTCTGCCTGCCAAAGGAAAATTCGTTTGGGTTGCAACTCCAAAGAACATTTTATTGTGGGTGGTTCTAAAGAAGAGACATTTGCTATTTTTGAATTATATAGGTTGTTTAAAGAATTTGTAGAACATTGTGATGCTGATGGAAATTAAACTTCTCTTTTGTCCCTGTGGCTGGAACAAAGAGGACATGGACTGCTGTGTCCAACACAGATCCTGCCATATTTGTACCTGGATGCTAAAATGCCTCCAAATCTCCAAGTGAATTCAGGGACAGAAGTGTTCTGCGTGGCATTTTTTTCCCTGTATGGTACTTATCACCTGCCACACTCTTCCTACTAGTGCTAGGCTAAAAAAAATAAAGGAAAGGGTATTTTTTATCAGTCAGTGAGCTACCTAAAAACTGCAGAGCAAAGCAGACCATCTTCCAAATAAATTAACCCCAGCAACTAGAAGTGACTTGGAAGCCAAAGGGTGTGAAATTGGAGACAAAAGCAGATTGTGTTGAATCCTGCTGAAATCCAGAGAGGTCATTGTACCCTGAGTTGATTGCAGCAACTTTGCAACTAGCAGATGTTACAAAGCAAGAAGCTCATCTGGAAACTCAAGTGCATCTCTATTCTCTGATACATCCAGATATGTGGACCAAAGAAGCCATTGGGATTCCTGAAGAGATGCTGCCCACATCCCCTTGGATTCCACTGGGGGCTCACAGCAGTCCCCAGTGTATCAGGACCCTGCTGGCAGATCTGTGGCTCATTGTTTTCTTCAGGTGAAAAGTAGGATATGAAATGCTGAATTTTGCCGTGAATTCTGTGCATAGGATGACTGAGAGACTGGGATATTTCAGGGTGAAAAGAGAGAGCGGTCCCTCAGTGGAATGGTCTGCCCAGGGAGGTGGTGGAGTCGCCATCCCTGGAGGTGTTTAAGAAAAGACTGGATGAGGAACTCAGTGACATGGTCTAGATGATGGGATGCTTGAATGGATGGAGCATGGTGCCCATGGCTCCAGGGTTGTGGGTTCTACCCCTGGGTGGGCGTTCGCTTGGGAGCAGTACTAGATGATCCTTGTAGGTCCCTTCCAGCTCGGAATATCCGGTGATTCTGTGATCCTGTGGGATGAGGCTGTGTGCTTACTGGGCAAAGTAAAGTCTCTGCACTAACAAGGCTGATGCAATGAGTTCTCATTATTAGGGAGCCATCGTAGCCTGTGCTCAGCTGCAGTGGCAGACTGGTACTTCTCCTCACCACGTCACTGCAGGCATTGCTTCAGCTAAGTTGGTGAAGAAACACTGCAGGGGAAGTGACTTTGATGTTTCCTGCAGGAAAGTATATATAGACCAACCAGTGCCTCATGTTCTACGCACACGGTCTGGTCAGGGTGGATAGTACACTCAAACACACAAGTCGTAATACAGTGGGCCTGTATGTGACAGAGGGAGGGATCAGATTCTCAGATGCTTCCTCCCCCACCCTACCCCAGTAGTGGCATGCATGTATCTTGCTTCTTTTCCTTCCTAAACAGCGTGGCCACTTCCAACTCCAAGCAGTGTTCCCCAAGGCTGACACCAGGCTTCATTTCTGCCACCCATATTATATAAAATATTTCTTGTTAATAGGTTTGGATTTTTTATGTGTGTGTGAAGGAAATAAAAATAGCTTTGGAAGTCCTAGATCAGTTAGATCTTCTGAAAGGAAAATGCTTAATTTCTTTGCAAGCTGCCTGAGTCCTTAAGAAAAACCTAGGAGGAGGAGACTATGAAAACTGGGTGAGAATGGGATGAAAAGAAGGTGCTTTCAAACGAAACAAAGAAAACGCAAAATCTTGTCTGACCTTTTCATCATCATCTTCACCTCTTATATCCTTCTGCACCACATCCCTACACAGCATGCGTTTGCATTTGGCTGGGCCAAAGTTCTTGGTAAATTCCACCTGTTTTCATGAAAAGCATCCATTTCTCAAAACTCCATCTGTGAGTTTGTTGAATGGACTGGTTTGCACAGAAACCCCATCCAGCTCTAACACTTAAGTCAGCAGGAAGATAAAGATACATTTTTCTTTCCTAAAGCCTTTTTCCATCAAATCCTCCTGGGAGTAGAGACTAAGGAAAGACTCAAACATGGGCTGAGCTGTAACATCACTATTACTCAGTGGGGAGGCTTGTCCCCAAGGTAACTCACACTGGAAAAGTTTGTTTGCCATAAAAGTAAACACTGCTATAGTAACCTGCCCTGTGTAGAACGGCCCATGCCAGCAAATCTAATAATTCACTGCATTCACAGGAGTAACCCTAGGGCAGATGCACCCAAACTACCTTTAAATGACTCATTTTTGAGCAGCACATTTCTCAGCGAATGATCTTGTTCGAGTCTTATCCCACTGTCTCCATTTCTTGCCTGCACTCTGCCCCAAACTGTCCCAGCTGTTCTTCACCCCGTCTGGATGGTTTATCTCTTCCTTGTCTTTCCCATTATTTCCCCACCCAGTCTGCAATGAACCCCAGTTTCATGCTTGTTGGAGCCTTCACCAAGGCTCTGTATTTTTCTTACCTTGTGGTCAGTCAGTCTCCCTGGCTTCTGACTTCTACCTTGTACCTGGGCTCTCCCTTCAATCTGCTTTGCCCCTTCATCTTCAGCTGCCACTTTACTGCCGGTTTCATATGCCTGGATTGAGCACCCACCCATCCGCTCAGCCTCCAGAAAAAGTATCGTTGCCCAGTCAGGACAAACGTCCTCCAACCCCCCTCTACCAAGAGGTCCCTGCCTTTCTACCTGTGCCAAATCAGTCCTCTCCTCACAAAGTTAATGGAAATCCTTGCTGCAGGGTTTGGAGAGTTCAGACGTCTTCATGAAGTCAATTGTATTGAGTCCAAAGGATTGATATCTTTTGGATTTTCTCCCCCTGATTTCAGAACCATCTTTGCTGTCTTTTGGGCACCTCTAAGAAGTAGATGAATTCTGTGTAAAGCTGTAAGATCTGTGAACATACTCAGTTTTTACTGACATCTCTCCACACTTCTATAAACCCAGTCCTCATCCATTCAAATAAGGAGGAATAGAGAGGCAACCAAATCCCTCCCTACCTCATGCACACAGAAAGTATCACTACGTTAGGACACCTCATAAATAAAACATATATCAGAAGTTTTTCTTGCATTGAACACAATAAACAAACACATTCTGTTTGAGTGAGGAGACGTATGTGCCAAGCAGCGCTGCAGGAAATCATGTTTATACCTGCAGAGAAATTGCTCAAGATCATTATGTCCTTGTGAAACTATTACCTTTGTCTCCTCCCTCTCTTCCCTAACCCCACCACGGACAAGGCCTGGGATAGCCAAGGCTCTCTGGACACAGTGTTGAAACCACACAGGTACAGATACCTGGATGCCCCTGGTGTGTTTGCTTAGTGACTCTGAGTGGCCACAGGTTCACAGGTTATTCCGTCTTCTCATTCCTTCTTCCTCCAGGTTATTGTTTGCCTCCTCTCATTTTTTACTGTGTCCAGATTGCAGTTGGAGCCCCTTCCTCCTCTAAAAGGCTGCTGGGTGGGAATGGTGGCCCTCCTTTGGGAGAGGGCGGAGGGCTGCACACCATTCCCACCAAGCAGCCACTCAACAGGACGATGAAATGGTGACAGAGGACTATTAGCTCCTGATATCGGCCCCTAATAAATTATGGCAGGAGCAAGGAGAGAAGTGGGGAGACTTTTGGAGATGCCATCACTTTGTGTGAACCAGCAGCAGGCAGTGGTTCAGAGGCAAATCACAGTCCCAGGGGGTCTGCTGTCACACAGCAAGCTGAGGAGCCCTGTCTGCTGTGGAGTGGGAGCAGCAACACAAGTTTTTGCTGGAAAACACCTTCTCCCAAAATGCATGGAAGTCTTCATCCAAAGTACACATTGCTGGGAGGCAGTTGCTGGACCTAGGCCATGATGTACCACGCTTGGAAAGGGTCCAAAAGGCAGGACGGTGGTGAAGATAAATACAAGAGAAGTGCTGTAACTTTTCACAGAAATGAGCTCCAAGGTGCAGCGCTGTACATCCTCTATAAAAACATGAAAAAGACACTGATTTTCATGGTCTGCTATTCTCAGGGAATGAGTGTGGACTAACCTCTATGGTCTTCCAAACTCCATTTCTGAATTTCCTTTCTTCCTGCTGTGATTAGCCATTATGAGGAATGTATAGAGAGGGTCAAGGAAAGTACCAAGACGCTCCTATGAAGTATCAGAGCAGAAATCCTGGATGTGACAGAGAGAGAAATGTGACTTCTCTCTCTAATTCTATTTATTAAGAAAGACAACAAGCAGCCTCAATTAGTTTTCTTCAGTTTTTCAGTAGAATACAAATGATACTGAGCATCATCATTTCTACTCTGACTGATGAATTGCTGAAGAACTGTTTTGCAACAAACCTTTTCAGAGCAGAGACATCACAAGTCAGGGCCAATTCATACCAAGGAGAGAGCACTGAAGACTTGGAGTCAAGCCAGACCCTTGGCAGGGCTAGCAAATCCGGTGATGTGCCTCTAGGAAGAGGACACTTTGCTCAAGAGGGGCAGGTGATCAAATACTCAAGAGTCCATGAAAACAAAGAGGATGCTTTCATTATTATTTGGAAAGAAGCAGTGATGATAGTCACTTCCTCTCTTCACTTCATGGCAGAGCAAACATTCGTCACCAATTTATCAGTTGTGCAGAAACAGAGGCCAGTGTGAAGTGAGCGGACATCACCTTTTCCTGGACTGCCCATGGGAACAGTGTGAGCTGTCACACGCCCCTCTTCAAGTCGAAGCCACTTTATATTTCAGCTGCCAAACCCTTGCTGTGTTTAGTAGCCCCACTCGTAAAACAGAGTTATCACCCCCTGGGTAATGAAGTTGCTTCCATAGACCATGCATAAATAACACACCTGAGTAAATGAAAAATACAGCATGCAGGCAGCCTGTGCTGTGTCTGGTATGGAGGCTCTTGAAACAGAGAGCTGTCAGATAGGGCAACAGCTAAACAGCACATCTTTGCATGCATGCATACCCTTTTACTGAATCAAAAAATTGATGTCTGGTATAGGGCCAGAAAGGTTTTTCTGATCATTTACAAAGGTTATGCAATTTCACTTCACAGTCCTTGCATCTGGCCTCATAATTTTTAGCTGACTTAGAGTCAAGTCTTTCAAAAATTATCGGATCGTGATAGATAGGAAACTCAATATGAGCCAGCAGTGTGCCCAGGTGGCTAAGAAGGCCAATGGCATCCTGGCCTGCATCAGGAACAGTGTGGTCAGTCGGTCCAGGGAGGTCATCCTTCCCCTGTACACAGCGCTGGTCAGACCTCATCTTNTGTGATTTACAGAATTCAAGCTTTAGGGAGCCTGTTGCATCCTTTAGCATTGCTCTACAATGATATCTTGCCTTCTCTGATAAAGAGAAAAACTGTGCCTAACTTAGAAGCAGAATTTGTCTACATGGTGCTGCTGACCATCAGATATGTCTTTTTCTCTCTAATGATTTAATGTTGTAAAATTGGGCTAGGCAGAGAAATGTCAATGGAAGTAAGACTAATTGTTTCTATTAAAATCTGGAAGATTTTCAAAATCCAGCTGATAAGTTGTTGAAACATCCTATCCCACTTTTGTGTTAATAAGGCAATTAGCATTTTCCCCCAGAGAACAGCTTCACATTTTGTTACCCTACTGTAACATGGATTGTAATGTAAGAAAGTATTAAAAAATATAGGGCAAAATGTAAAAACTGAAAAGTCAAAATTAATCAAATTAATAGATTGAATTTAAATCACGCAAACATACATCATGTTTGCTTCTGTACTTATTCCCCAACATTTCCCTTACAGTAATTGTGAAGTGTTGTATTTTCAACCCTGCTCTGAACAAGGACAAAGTGTCTAAATCTTCCAAAGGTAGAACACAAACATTCAGTAGGACCTTCCAAGATTTATTTTGCTGACCCAACTTACACTACCAGGGGACACAGCATAGCTGTAGCAGATACAGAGCTCCTGCCATTGTTATACACACAGCTACATCTGGGGTCCCTGCCAATGCAGCCATTCCAGCACAGCCTCTCAAGGAGAAACTCGGCTTCCTTCACTGCTTATCCTGTCTGTTCCTGCTTAGCTTCATATCTCTACGCTGGCTCAAAAGAGTGCATTTATCTAAAATAAAATTGGAGCTTTGGATTTCACTTGGCTTGTGAAATTTGGTTCTACCTACTTTTAATTTGCTGTATTTTTTATATACATGCATATGTGCACATGTATATATACATGTGCACTCACACATACACAGAAACATACAATGTCAAAGACAGAGTATAGGCTTTTTCTAATGTTTTCCAGGTGGTTTACAGGCCCAACAGCTGAGATTCTTCTTTTTCTTTCTAAAGAACTAAGAGGATAAATACTGCCATTTAAAAAATAAACTTCCTTAAAATTGTCCTTTCTGTTCTGAAAGACCGTCTTGTTCTTTAGGTGATTTATGATATCAAACTGTAACTACGTGTGTATTGTTCAGAGTGTTCAGCAAACAAGACATGAGTGTTTGAAATACTTCAGGGCAGGAAGACGCAAAAAACATTAAAACAGCCTCCCAGTTCTACCATGGGCACTTAAAATTCAGTGTCTTCTTTCCCGTTAATACATCTCATGCTGTCATTGCCTTTTCATTTCCACGTAAACGAGCATTGACAGGCCAGCTAAGCAAGGCATTTGCTGTGCAGAGGCCAAAACCAGCTTAAGCTGAATACATTCCCACTGTTTAAAGTGCTACACCATGGGCCAGGTGAGACAAAATTCTTAGGTTCTTTTTATTTGAGTAAAATAAAATAAGTAAAATTCTTAGATTCTATTTATTTTTCTTGATGTCCAGACACAATTTCTACCAGACCTTTGCAGGCTAGAAATGTGGGAACATGGGCCAAGTGAAGTGCAAAAACATGATGAATGTTTGGAAATTGGTGTACCATGACCATGGAAAACACCGTTGGGTGGCAGAGTTGGGCCAGCTCTTCCCTAGTTAAATCCCAGAGGTTCTTGCCAGATTGAGGGCACCATGGATCTGCTGCCTGAGGAAACCAGTGTTTCTGTTTTAAGAGGCTGGGACTGGAAATTCTCCAGAGAGAAGAGAAAAGAAATTATCCTGAAAAGACTTGATACCTGAGAGTATTATGGGAATCCTGAAGGGTTTCCTGAGGGTTTCCGGGACAAAAGGGGAGAGCAAACCCACTCTTCTGTAAGACCAGCTGTGTCAGGGAGAAAGTGAGTATATAAGGAAGAGAGGAAAGAAAAAGAAGAGTAAAAGGAAGAGCCAGTAATTTGGTTAGAGAACCAAAGAATAATTTAGGCTGGGAGGCACCTCTAGAGACAACCCAGTCCAACTCTGCCTTGGACTTAGATCAACTTACTCAGGGACTTGTCCAGTCTAGTCTTGAACACCTCGAGGATGGGAAATCCCACAACGTCTCTGGGTGACTTGTGCGATATTTGACTTCTGTCATGGTAAAAAATTTTTTGGCCTTAAATCTAACTGGAATTTTCCGTGTTTGAGCTTGTGACATTATAAGGCACATTCTTGCTTGCACCTTTTGTTTGTGAATTTGTGTAATCCCTTGGCCCTACTGGCATTCCTTGCCTTCACAGCCTTCTAAAGCAACAAACTCCCCAGTACAAGAAAAGTCCTGGCTCAAAGGCTAATCCTAATGGTCTAACCCAAAAATGGTGGTGTTGGGGAGATGGACATATATCTTCATATATCTTATCCCTTCGCTAAGACTCATTTTTCCATTATAACTTGGTTTTTGTGTTGGAGTTCTGGGACTAACAGTTCCACAAGCATTTGAATTTCCTGAAGAATATTGTAACGATTATTAATTTCATTACTGACTGATTTGCATAAATTTGTTCAGCCAGCACTACAATAGCTCTTTCTGGCTAAGTCTGAATGAGTTACACATCTAATATTATACTTCTCACACATGTTATATGCGCATTATCTATGTGCACATGTTTTCACAAATACATTCATCACCTTGATACATCCTTTCATGTCAGGTATGCGAATTATTTTGTTTATAAGAAACAAAGTTCCCTCCCTGTGCCAGGATTGAGAAGACCTGTGTTCCTTTCCTGGCTCTCCTTGGGATCCCATGTGATCTGGCCAAGTAATTTCATGTCTCTGTGCCTCTACCTCCCATCTGGAAAACAGAGGCAGCACTTCAGAAGAAACAGTGTGGTTCGCAGTCATCGGAGCTGCAGCCCAGAGATGCTGAACGGGAAGAGTGAGGATGTGTCATTATCTGCAGAACAATGGCAATTCTGACATTCCTAATGTCATGGCAATATGAATATTCAAAATAGCAGGGCCTTTGTTAGAGATTCTGATTAATCAGTGATTAATATCTCTGCCATTTCCTGTAAGCTTAGAATAACCTGCGCTATGCTCTTATCTGAAGAAAAGGGAAAGAGAGAGGGGAAAAAGTTAGTGCTTGAGTGTATTACTACATGGACTTCAATCGTGTCTACAAACAAAGGCAGGAGCCTCGATTATGAACAAACACCAGTTCCCAAAACAGCCTTATTCCTGTGACATTTACACTGCTCAGGTTAATGTACTTGACACTCAGCTCCAAGACACCTCCCTGATTCTCAAGTGCTGCTGGTGTAGTGTCAAATCCACCAAACTCTGGGATGACAATTATACACTGCAGCTATTTTCATCTTTCTCTTGTGGACACGTAATACCCTTTGGCTGATGCAGCTTGGCAAGACTCTCCTCTGAGCCACAAAAAGCATGGAAGATCCACATTATACCTTTGTCATAATATCTGCCCCTAATTAAGAAGCTTCAACAAGAATGCATCTTTGGAGGATGCACATATTTTAGTGGAAAACTAAATTATTAAGCACAATGTTTGGAATGTTTCTCTTTCACTGAAACATCTGAAGTTAGCTTTACCATCAAAGCAAGCAGATCACACAATTGCACTCAAGCAGATGGCCATGGTACATCTCCAGCACACCTTCTCACCCTGTAATGTGGCTCAGACAGAAGAATTTTGCCCTCAAATTTTTTTGATGAACACATACAGTGCATATTTTCTTGTTTGACATAACTTAATTGTATACAGTCTCTTCACAATGAATTGCATCTCTAGAATTTAACTACAAAGGCCCATTTAGAAACTGTAAATGCAATATTGACTCTAAAGGACAAATACTATGCTTTCATCAAGGCGAAAATAGAAACTACTTAATTATGGCAAAACATGGGCCAGAGTACTATCAACATCTCTTCACAAGGGGTCTAGATTTGACAGACATGTCCCCGTCAACCAAGGAGTTAAGAAAAGAACCTAGTTCAGCATCTGGAATAATCAAATGGAAGAGCTGGAGTGAAAATTTCATTCATGCCCAAGCTCTGTAAATTAAGATGGACCTGAAGATGTGTTTCTAAGATGACACTTAAGCAAAGATAAGCAGTTAAGTACTCACAGCTTTGCTTGTGTCAATGTTATCTGTAGCTACTCTTTTTCCATAACATCTGAGTGACTTTTTAGTGTATAGATAATATGCTCCCTAAATGCAAGCCCGTATACATGCACTGTGAATGCCTGATAATGTCTGAACCACTGATAATATAAATTTTGCTGCTTAATAAAAATACTATTCCTTGCTGGATTATTTTTTTCTGATTCTGTTTGATGAAGCCTCTTTAAACATGCTGAGTGGAGTATTTCAGCAATGGCATTTCCATCACTGCTGCACTAGACTGCCCTGTCTACTGAGAAAGGTGGTGGCTCTGTCTTGGTAGCAGGGTGGGAATTTTCTTTCCAGAAGTCTCACATTTGCGATTCTTAAAAAGGTCAGGGACAAGGACTAAATTTTAAACAGATGTAGTCTTTGTTTCCCTGTTAAAAAACATCCAGATGCCTCTGGGTTCTCAAGGACAGGAATGTTCTGGGGTCTGAGAGAAATTCAGATATCCTGGTTGCTTATGTTTTTCTTCACACAGAATCACTATCAGCAATGGCCAAAGTTAAATTCCCTGCTTTCATTTCCAGCCCACTCTTTTTGCATCTTCCTCCACTAGTCTTGAAAAAAATCTCCATCTACCCTGTCCTTAGTGCTCTACTGACCCTATTTCCTTCCACTTTTACTGTATGATCCCAACTCTGCCACCGGCTCTTCTGTAAATTCATCTTTCAAGCCCATCCTTGCTCCAGGTTTCCATATCCTTGCTTTCCTTATCTACATTGAAAAATGGTGCCAAAACCACCTCCTCTCTATTGCCCCTCTGGCCTTCTCCTTTCAAAGGGTGACAACCAGTGGTCTGGGAGGGGAAGATGGGATCACTGCCTACAGGACTCCATGGCAGAGGGATGCGGTGTGCTCACACTGCTGCTGGAGTGCGGGAACATCACCATATTTCAGGGCTCCTGATCATGGCACAAGAAAGATTTCAGTCCATCCCTGGGAGAGGGCACTCAGCTCATAGCAGAGACAAGGCGTGGCAGTCCACCTCTGTAGCAAAGGTTGTCCTGTTCCAAGTACTAAATCTCACTTGCAAAGGATTTGAGGGTGTCACTCTTCCTCATCTCAGCATTGTCTCCAGTCTGCATCAAAGTGCCATCACATAGCATTGAGTTTCCCCTTACCTGATGCTGGTTGAATGGCTCTACAGAGTATATATATAGCTAAACATATATATCATGCTCAAATAATCTGAAGTATCGCAGCAACAAAACCAACAAACAGTAGAATATTTTTCTTAATCATATTACTTCTAGCATCTGAAAACTTAAACAAGATCTGCAGTAAGCCCTATATAAAGATTAATAAATATAAAATATATTTACTTGTTCAAGCATTTTACAAAGTACAGTAGAAGTGAAATGCACACAGCAATGATGGGAAATTGAGAAGCGGGAGAAATGCAGACACTCATGAAGGTCACACAAGAAGCTTGTGGCAGAACTTGGTAGAGGCTGCACAATGCTCAGGCACTAGTCCAGGCTTTTGCCAAGCAACTTTCCACCTTTTTAAAATATTCATGGAAGGAAAAACAGGCTTGTGCAATGCTCCACAAAGATGTCAGAACAAATGACCAGTCATTACCCTACAGTAAGGCAGACTGCAGAAACTGAATTTGAGGGGTTATTATCCTGTGGTAGAAAGTTGTAGATATTGCCAAATGCTAATTTGAAATTTTTCTGGTTTACAATGCTTAGAAAAAGTGAGAAATCATATTCTCAGCCTCAAGCATTCAGCAGAATCTGTCCCATGTAGTTAAACTGGCCACGTCTGCAATCCAGGATTTATATGTCACTGTTTTATCAGATTTCCAGAGACATCTAATGTCTCTTTCTGCTGCCAGTAAAACCAGATGCAGAAGTATCCTTGTGTGTTTACTTAGCACAAGATTGTTAATGCCTGGGAGTAGCATACCCTGGAGTGTGGCTTCCCTGTCTTGCGCACAGAAATCAGCGCTAAGAGACCAGAATTGAAACAGACTGAAGCAGAAGTGCAACGGACTGACCTTGGCGCCAGCAGAGTGGGAAAAATGTTGTGAAAACTTGGTCACAGAAGCCAGGTCAAGGCTGATTTTTACCCCTTGAAATTCAAAGGTACTTGATGGAAAGCATTAATATAAGTAAGTTCGTTGCTTTCCGTTTCCTTAAGGAAACAAACTTTCAGGCTGTAGGCTGTCCTTTTCATCTCGACTTGAAGGGAAGAAAGAAAATCCTGGGTTGGTCTTTTCAGTGTGGAACATTTTGCATAACTTCATTAAGACAAAACAAGATGCCATTATAGATTAAAGTAAAGTCTTCTGTTAAGCAAGAGGTTAAACAAGTTTTTAAATGCAGCTCCTGCTTCGTGTGCTAATCCTGATTTCCTAATAGGTTGGACGTACAGTCTTTTCCTCTGGCTCTGCTTGGGTCATTTTGAGTTTGAGCATCCCTGGTTAAAAACCAGTCTGGCACCTGCAGCGCTAACCTTGGGCAAAAAGGGGTGCTGCTTCAAGATGCCTTTAGTAGGAAAAGTATTGTCTCAGTGGAGTTATCTCCTCTCTCACCTTCACAAAGCTCTTCATCAACAAAAGGTGATGTACCCAGACCCGTCCTGCAGGACACAACCCATGGAGCACAGAGGACTGAAACATTCACGACAGAAGGGTCATCACTACCCCATTTACAGCACTTCATTTTTCCCTGCTCCAGTGTTATGAAGGCAGACCAGTGCCCAGCAAAGTCTTTGACTAGGAGAAACAGTTTGGTTGTTCCTACCACAACTGCACAACAGTTCCAGCCTTGCTGAGGACTCAGACTGGAGTAGAAGCAAAAGTGAGAGTCAAAGGGTCAGTTTCAGAGAAGGGTGAAGGCAGGAGAGCAGCTAGTCCACCAAGGGCAGTACTGGGGGGATAAAAAAAAAAAAAAAAAGAAAAAGAAATTTCTTTGCTTGGGAAATGCCCACATCCAAAAAAGGCAGAATCCTTACCCATGTTAAAGTCACCTTTAAAGCAATAAAACTCCTCACACTGCCTCTGAAGAAGCAACAGTAATCTCTGATATGTGGGAAGGGAGGAGAAGAGCATTTTACGTTCTCATGGTTCCTTGGCTCACTCCACCACTGTTTGATTAACTGGGAGTGAGATTTATGTGCTATAAAGTGCTCTGGGGAGGCTGCTGATGCCAAAGCACTGCACCTGGGTTTTGAAAGCCTCTCTAAAGTGATGAGAATATCTGTATATTCTCATTTGGGATAAGGAAGTCCCCCTGAAAAGAGAAAATGACTACTCCTTTTTGGCAAAGCAGTAGAGAGCAATTTCACCTAGGAGGCAGATTTGCAAAGATACCAACAACCACTAAATGGCCTGGTCCACAGCAATTGGATGTGAGGTAGTATTTCATGGCCATTTACCCCTGGGGAGAGGTGGCCCCTTACCTCTGATTAGTTTGGATTTTTCCATACAAGAAAGATTAAAGAAATATCATATTAAATTATTTCAGGACTCTTTTTTATTCTTAAATTATTCTACCCAGTATAATCCCATGGAAACTTGGTTCAGACGACAAAGGAGTTCAGTGTCTCTTATTGGTCACTGGAGTCACGTTCTTGTGCAACATCTGCCTTTAATATGATTACTTGGTAATGAGCACACCAGGAGGACATGCAATGTAACCGGGGATGATCAGCCTCTCAACAAACTTGGAAATTGATTTTCATCAAGTATTGTTTAAAACTATTGTGCAGAGCGCTGGAATTGGCCTATTTTATGAATACTTATGCTGTGGTGATGATGTTTTCACCCCTTTTAGAAGCCATCAACAGCGTGCAATATCTGGGTGTTGTGCAGGCTTCGTCTGGAAATGACATCCAGTCTGTGATTTCTGCAAGCTCTGAGAGGAGGCTGTTCAAGGGGATGTGTTAACACTGATTCCCACTGAGCAAGGTTTCTTTCAGAACTGTGCTGCTTCTAATCACCAGTAAATTCCGTAAGTGTGCAGTCTTCTTTTGATTTGACTCCTGTTTCGGGGCTGAGTATCGTGGACTGGGATCAACCTTAACGCCTGCAAGATCTGTGTGACTTCAGACCACCAACAAACAGTATGGTGAACAACAAAAGGTGTTTCCACCTCAACAAATGGGGAGAAACGGCAGAAAGAAATCAGCCTTGTTGAGGGGAAGCTGAGGCAAACAATGCCTTGGCTCACCTCAAACTGCAACCACAGAGACCAAGATTTTGACACATTCTGGAGGCCAGTGTCCTTGGACAAAGAGAGGGGAGTGGGGAGATGTTATTTTAGATGGAAAAGATGCAGCCCAAGGTATTTGTTTCACCTCATGGTCACCTCTGTGCCCCCATGTTTCCTTGTGTCTAGTGGTGCAACCTTAGATCCCCATGCCTGGATGACCATGGGGCACAGCTGCCTGCTCACAGGGATGGTAGGGCTCTTGGTTTTACCCTCATGCACCTCCAGGAGTGAGGGTTGTATCCAAGGAGGTGGTGGAGGAGGTTTGGAGTGCAAGAAGATGTCTTGGAAGGAGTTGAAGGTCTTTGAATCTGAGGTGGGAAAAAAAGTTGCTTTTCAAAATTATTTGGATTCTCACTTTTGGCCCGCACTGAGGAACCTGCAGTGTTGGAGGCAGTCCCTGCATCATTACAATAAATCCTGAATAGCATCTAGCAAGACTTTTATCTTCTAGCCTTTTTGTGGCAAGGCACTGCCATTACTTGCAACTGATCCCTCAGACAGACAGCAGTGCCCTCTGAACCTCCCACCTCTGTACTCATGCCCAACCCTTCAACCACACAAGGAATAAACACAAAGTTTGCAGTCAGTCTTTGAAGCAAAAAGAGTATCTTCAGGGCTTCACGTGGATTAGGTCATTAGATCTCTCCTGTTGGACAGGAACTCCCTGAAGGAATGCAAGGAAGCAAGCACTGTTTCGTCAACTTTGAAAGAAGTCAGGAACTGTGTTTTTAACTCCCACTTGATTGTTCCAATTACTCAACCTGGTTCAAACCTAGAGAGGAATCAAGGAAAAGAGAAGCTATGGTTCTGCATGCAATTTGAAGATACCAAGCTTTTTAACCAAGTGGTGTTTGACTCTGACAAATGGCTGGTCTGCAAGTGCCCACAACTGCCTGACTTGTTTCTGGGTGTCCAGGCTCCCTGGGACTCGATGTTCATGTGAACAATGAGTACATAAATTCTCCAAAGGTCAGGCACTTCCTGGCACTTACGTGTACTGGATGCCTTGGACTCGCTGCTCACTGCACAGAGCTCACTGCTAGATGATGCCTATTCCTTTGGAAATGCCTGCAGCCATCTCCAGCCTGTTATCTAATGGTCTTGACACCTCACCTGTCATTTGCAAGGTTTTCCTGGCAAAACAGAGAAGAAAGACAAACCAGGTTTACCTTCATTGGCTCCAGACTTTTGCAAGCTCTCCTTGTAGGAGACGGGCTAATTTGGCAGCAGGATCACAAATACTGGAAGATCCCATGGAAAAACCATGTCTTGATAGCATGGGCACTTCTGTTTTATTTTCTTTCCAAAGGAGTTCTTCAGCACAGAGCTTGTTCAGAGGCCTCTGGAAGCATCATCTGTCCTCTTTCTGAGGCTGAAGAAAGGCTGATTTTTAAAAACCTTTTATGATGCTGTAGGTATACCTCAAGACCAGTTTTACAGATAAGTGGTCCAACACTAATCCATTATCATGAAGCCTTGAGGAGTTAAATGTGCTTTAAGAGGAGATGACTGATCTGGAAAAGAAACGTTTCAGGTGATGAGTTGATGGAGCCAGTAGTGCATTCTGTGACCGTGATATTCTGTTAACATGCTAGCTATAAAATTGTATCTACATTCACACACACACTTATGGATATGTATGTATATTAATCCCCTAATTGGCCTGTAAAAGGGATGTTGGGACCATCTAAAAATGAGACATATTGCATACTGAGGAGTGCAATGATTTTATCTGGAGACTTATTTGTAAAATGCTGACACATAAATGTTCTTATTTTTTGTGATCTGGATGCCCAGCTGGGAGCACATTGTGGTGGTGCTGCTGATGGAGCTCCATCAGCACTGATCAGCATAGGACCCAGCCCAAGCAGAACAGTATAGACACCAGTTGCTCATTTCCTTGTGAAAACTGGTGTGATTCCTCTCTTTGATGAAATGGCAAATCCATCTTCCAGGATTCCAGCTTGCGTGGTGTAAGTCTGTACAGTGTTCTCCAATGATGTTGATTTATGAAACTTTCAGAAGACTGGGTTTAACTGTTGCTAGAGAGCTTGATTTCTTGAACCTCAGACCAAATCTTCATTTATGCAGAGAAGGCAGGCTATAAATAATTCCTGTAGTGTTTTATAAATGATTCTAAGTAGCAAATATCATCTGTTAACTTTATTTGCAATTGGTACGTACAGCTATGGGAAACAAATGAACTGCTGCTGAATTAATTCACAACCCATCCAGAAATGGTTTTGCACTTTGTCTGGAAAGTTTCCAGGCAGCAGAGCAGCTGGCATGCAAAAAGTGGGTGGCTTCCTAGGAAAGGGAGTTGGCTTTTTTTTAAAATATAATTTGTTTAGAAAAATACCTACCTCTGATGAGATTTCATTCTTCTTGGAGTAATTAATTTTAAAGGGAACATGTTGAATCAGACTGGCTGTTGTTTATCATCGAAGGGGCAAGTTGTGAGACTGAGAAGGTGCAGTCCATTCCTCTTAATATTCTCCTTAGGGTGAGAAAACCTCCTGGAGGTGTCCACCTTTCTGCCACAGATGGGAATAAAACAATTCCTCTAAATGAAGCACTGAAGTTTCTCATGATCTCTGGGAGAGCAGGAATATGGTGTGATGGTGTTGGGGGTTGCTGGTGGCTGGAAGCTGGAAGCTGAAGGTAGCCTCTGTGTGTGCCTCACCCTGGGCTAGTGGGCAGATCTCTGCTGGGCTGCAAGCAATTCCTGTCTAGGGGAGAGCTTCAAAAATAATATTCCCTCTTTTCAAGGAATGTGATGCCAGTTACCTCACTGTGTCTGCAGTGAGAGACAAACAACAAAAAGCATTTTCTAAAATGCTTCATCTCAAAAAAAACCCCACCACTTCTCCCACAAATGCAGCTACAAAAATTCTGCTTCATCTCATCTGTACAAGTTTTTTTGCTGTTGCATGTCCACGTCAGGCCCTCCATCACACATGCTGCAGGATATGCAGGATGTGGCCCTGAGCCCTCCAACTTCCATGGCCCTGAGTTCATGTTTGTTCCAATGGCAATAACAACACTGCTAATAAGGATAATGACTGCAGAGCTGTAAGAGTATATCTGATGTTTTCACAGGTGATGTAACTTTTCTTGATATGGAGATACCTCTCAAAACCCTTCAGCTATACTTTTTATTACACTCCATTTCCTTTTATCTTTTTTTTTTCCTTTAAATGTGCTTCTGATTCTGGTATAAAACAGCTGACACACACATAGACAGACAAGTTTCCACAAGCTATTAAAACTTTGGATGCAGACACCGGTGTCCTAAAAATGACATTTCTTTTGAGGAAGGGAAGAAACACAATGAGAAAGGAACAGTTTTAACTTTGAAAACAGCAAAAATAAAAGTTTGAAGTCATTTTCCAGAAGAGAAATTAACTAAGAGGAGAATCACCACATTAAGTATGACATAAAACCTTCATCAGTAACAAAAATCAAACAAAATACGTCTCTTGAAAACCTGAGGAGGCTAAACAGACCTTCAGATGTGTGGGGATGAAGGTGGCACTGGAGAGAAGGAGGCACTTGCCATGCCTGGTCCTTACCCAGTGCCAACGGGCATAGCAACCTTGGTATTGAGACTGCTTGGAAGTGTGTTAGACTAAAGGATGATCTTGATTGCAGTAGCTGGAGCAGCTCCACTAACTCTAGCTAGAAATACTACTCCAAATTTTGTCGTGCTTGTAGATGGTGGGAATTTGGTCTCTCTGCCCTGGAGCCACCCTGCAGGCGTGCCTTTTCCCTTCCCCACAGGAGCACGTACTGCATCGCTGTAACATATCGCCTGATGCTGCTGAAGAAGCAAGGGGAAAATTGCACACGTGATTAATGCCTGATATTTTTATGGCTGTTCATAAGGCACCGCTTTTTTTGACCACAGGTATTCAAGGCTTAGTCAGGCTGTTGGATCTAAAATGTTTTCATTGGGTTCATCTGTTCTAAAACAGAAACAAAGAAAAATCCTTATATCTTTACCTATGGAAAGAAATATGCTCCTGAGGAACTACTGGAGGGTGTAACACAGAGCAGGATCCCTCCCCATTCCAACCCAGAGGTGGTTCTGAAGTGGTTGGTCTGGCAGGATGACGAGGTAGCCCCCTGTCATCCTGAGATGAAGGAGAGACAGCTTGAAGTTGCAGTCTGCCAAGGTGTCCACCAGGAAGACTTCATATCTCTAAACCTCCTTGTGGACATACCACACAGCGTTCTGGAGTCTCTGGGGATTGCACCCTCTCTTTGGCACCACTGCTGGTGCTTGCAGGAAGCATTCGAGACAGCGTGGGCAGGGAGGGAAGGTATGGCCACTGCCAATGAGGCTGGAATGGTGCCCTAGAGTGGTGGGTCTGGGCACACTGCCAGGCTGGAACTCACTGGCGGGCCATGGGGACTGGCTGGGAAACCCCATGGGAAGTGCATCATCACATCAGGACAGACCAAAGCAACCCTACATTCAAGTCCAACCTCTTCTTGGATGNGCCTGTCGAGGTCCCTCTGGAGGGCCTTCCTACCCTCCGGCTGTTCAACATCTGCCCCCAGCTTAGTATCATCTGCAAACTTGCTGATGATGGATTCAATTCCCTCGTCCATGTCATCAATAAAGATGTTGAACAGTACTGGGCCCAGCACTGACCCCTGTGGGACTCCACTGGTGACTGGCCGCCAGTCCGATGTTGCACCATTCACCACCACCCTCTGAGCTCGCCCTTCTAACCAGTTTGTAACCCAGCATAAGATGCTCCTTTCCAGCCCAAGTTTCACAAGTGATTCTGTGTTGTGCCCATATAAAAAACCTGACTTTTCACCCAGCTCAGTCGAGGCAGAGCCTGGGCATGACAGCCTTTGCAATGAGGCAAGCAGAGGCAGCACACATCCTTGCCTTTCCAGGGGGATCCTGTGACCCTCCTTTGGACATCATGTCCCAGAGTGTGGGATTGCTGCAAGCCTTGCTTGGATCTCACCCAGAGCAGCCAAATCTGTGCCCTAAGGCAGCCCATTCCTCCTCCCCATGTGCTCCAGCCAGCTGAGTAACCCTGCAGGAATCAGGCACCGGGATGTCGGCAGAGCTGCCGGGCATGCGCTGGTGCCCCACCAGCACCGTGGTGTCCAGGGCCCCTCCCACCACCCAAAAGATGCAGAGAGTGTGTCCATGACAGAGCCAAAAGCGAATACCGGAGGCATGAATCCTGTCCTAACAGCTCATGGTTTGCAGAGCTTAATTAAAATGATAAAGCTGCTGCAAGGCTGGGCAGGCTCCCTGGCACGTGGCTGGCAGCAGCGGCGGGCGATCTGCTCGGCTGGTTTCTCACTGCCAAGTTGTGAGAGCTGGGGAAGGTCTGCTCGTGCCCACTCCTTTGCTGCTCAGGTTGCTCCTGCTGTCTTGGGAAGGAGCTCATCTGCCAGGGACAGAGAGGGATTCACCTGGTGCCCAGGTCCCACTCTTGCCCAGAAGTTGGCTGAGCATCTATGGTGGGTTTAGCCCTGTTTCTGTACATGCTGAGACACTCACACACACCTATTTGAAAGACTGTGGTCAAAGAACATCAATTTCCATTTTCCTATTCACCTTAGGTTTGGCCAACCCTTGATGTTGTAGGTTCAAGCCTTTATTGTGAAGGGCAAAGCATTTGAGGGATTTGTCTTTTTCCAACACCCACCATTGCACTGACTGGAGGAATTCAGCCCATCTCCCTTTGGTTTAGAAATGCCTCAAGATCCACCTCTTCTCTTAAACTGAACCCACTTCCTACCCACAGAGAGGTCTCACTCTTACGCACTGTGCCTCTGGTCTCTCAGGAAAAGATGTCTTCCCAGTCCTTGGCTTCCACAGCCAGACAGCCAGAGACAGCTCCTCTGAAATTTGATGGCTCTCCTACACTCAAGCCTGCTGCACATACAAATTACTTTTGTCCATACAAAATTCCCTCAAAGTAGTCCCAAGGGTAAGAAACTTTTCACAGATCTGGTTGGATGTCACTAACAGGCAAAGGTATTCCTCTTCCATCCATCTCACAAGAACGTCCCTCCTCTTTCCCCATCAACACTCATTTGTGGGTTTAGAAAATCAGGAATAAATGCCATAGAAAGCATGCTTATGCGACTGGAATATCCCTGTGAACCCTCAGTGACTCCTCTCTTTGCTGCCTATCTGTAGGAATAAATGTTATTAAAATGTAAGTGATTTGTAAAAGGCCTGATTCTTACTCATTTTGCATCGGGATCCTTTTCTGTTCTGAAATGTTGTCTGCCTTTCCAATGTCCAGTACGATGTCACAGGAACCACAAAAGTGTGAGATGCACACCTTTCTTACAGCTTGCTGGCTATTAAAGTGCCCTTAGATATTCCCACTCCTCAGGGGCATAGCTGAGCTGCTTCAAGGACAAATATTCCAACTATGGGCAAAGCAGAGAACTCTCAGAAGCAGGTGTTAACATTTAGCTTATAGCTCCAACTTTTCCAGTGCCTCTTCTGAGGTTTCCAGGCAGCAAAATAATCCCCTCTGCTTCCTTTTCTGTCCACAGGTCTTACTGTTCTCTGAGCCCATATCATTGTCACCTCCCAGTAAAAAGGGAAGCATCTAAATGACACCTCTGCAACAGGAGAGCAGGAATTGAGACATGATCGGTGTATGTGACAACCCAAGTTCACTGGATAGCATGAATGGTCTCCTCCAGAACAGCCACATCTAAGGATAGGATGGCAAAGCTGATGCCTGAGGAGAGCGGCCAAAGGACTCGGTCTTCATCTCCCACTCAGCTGCCAGAGGACACCCCTGTGTCATCAGCCTCTCCTCTGCCACGGATGAGCTGGAATACCATGGATGTATCACGTGCAATGAATGGCCCATCCTGTGCAGGTAAATCAGAGGCAGAAGAGAGAAAATAAAAATGGTGTCAAAGACAACCAGCTTGTTTTCATGGAGCTGGGAACCCTGAGGATTAGGTCCTCTGTCCTAACTCTTCCTGCAAATTCATTGGGAATACTCTGTTCTGACATATTTTTTGTTTTTCCATCTCTGAGGATAACAGTGTGAGAACTGAATGGTAGCAGGATGGCAACAAGTTAGGTAACAGGTTTGGCTAGTTTAGGTAATAGGTGATAGGTTGGACTTGATGACCTCTATGGTCTTTTCCAACCTTTCTGATTCTGTGATTCTGTGATTCTGTGACGAAGTATCTGACAGGAACAGGCATCAGGAGAGCCCAGTTTTAATGCTATGACCTCAGGCAAATCACTTATCTGCCCCACTGTTTATCCTTCCATACTTTGCCTCTCTACTCTGTCCAGACTACCAGCACTTTGGGACAGACACCATCTCCCCAAATTTGCTTGCAACAATTCCCCTGGGAGGGAATTGAAGAACATAATAAGTGATTAGTATACCATAAAATTATTTAGTAAATAAGAGGCAGTTGTGAGTCACTGCCCTGTAACTCCATGTCTGGTTCTTGGTAAGTATTTTTATACACAACTGAGAGAGGTAAGGACCTACACCCCATCTTCAAAAGGAGGAAACTAAGTGTCTTGACTCACATGGAGTTAAAAATGCAATGGCTGAGTCAGGAAGGCGTCCTGCCTCTCTCAGATGGGGAACATGAAGAGGACAGCTGGGAGCAGTCCCTGACTTCAGCTGTCCCATTATGTAGTGGCAAGTCCTTGAGCTCCCATTAGCTTTTGAGTCCTTTCTGAAAACATAGATTCATTTCTTGACACTTAAGAATTGACTGGTCTCTTGGTATTAAAATACATGTTTATTTTGTTGGGCTTGTTTTGCCTTGGTTTTGTTAGTTTGGTTTTTTTCCCCCTGGCCTCTTTGTCTTCTTTGTAGTCTTGTTCCATGATATAAAAAAGTTTGCTAAGGAACAGCTATGAATAAACTTTGGTCTGCAGAGCACTTGAAAAGAACACAGCTCTGGGAACAGCTTCTTCTGTGGTTACCTTGTAAGTGATGTTTCCCATTTCCCCTTCCTTTCTTCACCTCTTGCTTAACTTCAATCATTCATCTCCCCTTCTCCTTATTTTCCTACAGATCATCTGGCTTTGCATTATGACAAAGGAGGTCCATCTGGTACAGCCACACCAGGTTTGGTGCTCCTGACCCAAGCAGAAGAGAGCTCATATTGCTGAGGATGTGCCCTCTCACCTCCAACTTCAGTTCCATTCACCCTTGCACTGCCTTGAGTGATGGTCGGCTCAGGGAAAAATCCTGGAAATCTTGGCAAATGCACATCACAGGAAGGTGGATGTGTTGGAAAAGCTATGCATGCGTGACTGCTCTGGGAGTTTTTTGTACCCGAGAGCCATTTCTATACCTGACAATGTTGGTGGGTCTCAAGCTCTTGCTCTCAGGTCTCATTTCCATTTTCTGTTTCAGCAGTGCAAGTAAATCCGCTGTCAGGTGAGACAGTAGCAGGAGGTGATATTAAGTGGGGACTATGGTTTGTCCTGCAGAACATGAAGTGTTCTTCATAATAATAAATGTAATATAAGGGTGGCAGCTGGATCAGCCATATGTTTCACCAGGTTCAGGGGATTGTTTGAAGATGTGAGATTACAAACCAGCATATTCTTTCTCTCATCAAAGAACTTTACATGTATCCCCACAGATAAGCAAGCAATTTTAAGCATTTACCTGTTATAATCTAGCCTGACCAGTTAAACCAACCACCAGATTTTGCACCCTCCCCTAAGGGCCGTATGGAAGCAAGGGTGTCTGTGCAACTGTGCCAACAGGAGAAGAAATTAGAAGTTGAAAATGCACAGAAACAAATGTTACTGTGAAAAAAAAGGGGAATATTCAGAAGGGGACTGTGTCCAGGAGAAAGCAAGCTCTTCCTAAATCATATGCATTCCTTGTCCTCCATATATCCATGCCATCAAAACAGCATCACAACCTGATTGTCAGGGCTGCTGCTTCTATGTGGTACCCCTGAAAAAAACCCTTTGCAGACAAAACTAGTGCTCCCAGGCCATCTAGTACATTTTATTCTGGCAAAAACGACAGGGCTGTTCGTCCTGGGTCCCAGTGCATTCCTTCTGCCACTTCTCCTTAAAAGGCATCACCCACCTGGCCCAATTATGAACATGAACTAAGCAGCCTCACACTCACCCTTGCATAGCAACTGCTGGATAGTGACAGATTTTCAGGGAATTGGTGGTTATCTGATACATAGTTGAGCAGCCACGTTCAAGGCTATAATTGATCCTTACTCTCTTTTCTTTGCCACAAACCCACCTGCTAAATGCAGCTCTTTCCATCAGGTTGTCCTCTAAAAAAAACCAAGAAGGGATTAGTCTTGTAGGGTAGCTCAAATTACACAGGAGTTATTTGGCAGAATAATATCTGTTCACTGAGCTAAAGAACCAACCTGGGAGTAAAAAATCAAACTGGGCTGCTCTCTTAATGTTTAAAACCTAGACACAAAGCTCAACTGGTGACATGGTGTAACAGGCGACACAGAGGGCAGATTTGCATTTTTATTTTCTTTTTCAAGGGGTTCTCTTGTGCTGTGACATGTGCTCCAGGCTAATGCTGCTTTACCTTAAACTGCTCCCCTTGGGTGAATTTAACAGCTAAAAACTTGCATGTTATTCCAGCTGTAGGCAAAATGTGTGGCATTGTGGTTTTTATTTGAAATATAAAGTCACTCTGGTGCAAATAAATGAGACTGGAATTACTGATGCTGAGGTTTATTTGCAGCTTGGGAAGTACATGAGGTTGAAAAAATACCTCATTTATGGGCAGGTTGCTACGGAGGTTAAGACCTGAAATAGAGTCATTAGCAATGTCCTATAGCTGTGTTTGGTAATGTTTCTTAAATTATTCTTTCAACAGTGATAAAATCACTGTTTTCTTTTCTCCCTTTTCTGTTTTTATGATCACAGAATACATTAACATATATTCAAGTTTTTTGCACTTTTATAGTTGTCTTCGCATGTTTATGAACATGAATTTAGCACAGCGGCACATGGAGACAGAAAGACATAGATTTATCAGCTTAGAGGTGAGGAAAAAGACCCAAGGGGTAAAAAGCAGGGAGAGAAAGTAGCTGGAGGCAGTTGAGAATGTCAGGAGTTCATGGAGAATCCAATATGCTTCACAAAATTACCAACTGGATTTGCTGGTCACCAGCATGTGATCTTGAACTGCGACATCAGCACCAAGGGAAAGACTTTGGGGAAGAAAGGATCATGAAAGCATGGCCTGGGAGTCGTAACTGCTGCTTGAGTGGCAGTTCTGGCTAACTCTGATGTCAAGGCTACACCGGGAGCATGAAAATCCCCAATGGCTTTGGCTTGGGCCATGCTGTCACTCCGTGCCCCTCTTTCAACAGGTCTGCCCGAGCATCTCAGTGGATGCTCATGAGGGGAACAGGCCTGCAATAATGGTGACTCATCCACATCATTATGATAACGCTTTTAAAAAGAAGAAAGTGTTTCTTTTTGACAGCCTTACCAACAAATTCACTGACAAAAGACCTGCTTGTTGTACAGAAGCAACACTAAAACCTGATTTCAGTCGCGATTATACAAGAGAGTGGTGCAGTTAATACCACCACAGCTCACAGCAATTGGGAAGTAAATTAAACCGCTGTTTGCAGAAGGGGCTGTGCATTCAGATGCCCCTATAAGCTGGGGACATATCGATTTTCCAGCTGGAGTAATCTCCAATTCAATGAATTGCTACTAAACTGAGAAGAAAGTTGTTTTCTCCCATTCATTGCGATCACACACGAACACTGAGGCTCAGCTGGAGAGCCGGAACCTGTGAGGTGCTGTTGTTCAGGACACCACTCTGGGGGACACTTCTCCAAATTTCGGGCTTGAACACCTTATCAAACCCCCTACAGCACCCCTCAGGGTCATGGGAGAACCCTGAAGCAGGATGCCTTGAGCACACCCGGGTGTTCACCTCCCTGCAATGGCACATGAAAACAGCTGTGCACAGAGCTGAGGGAGCCAGACCCTTTGAAGGGGCAGAAAGACTGGAGAGGCTTCATGTAGCAGAGCAATGCAATGGCATCAAAATCCACATGGCATCAGCAGCATTTACTCCTTAGCCATCATTTGTGAATTATCTGTGCTCCCTTGATCTTCCCTTCCCTCCCACCCCCAGCTTTATTAAGTAATTTATGCATGTGTGGAGAGATTGACATTTAATAGGATGTTGGAAAAATGGAATTAAAAATTTCAGGAAGGAAAATCAGCTGGAAAATTACATTTGATCTTTTAATTGAGACAAATAGGGAGAAATGAAGAGATGTCAAGTTATGATGTGGGGCTGACAGGGAAATGGAGATAGAGGCATTTAAATATCATGAAGTTCTAGAGAATTGGTTTTCTGGGAAAAAAGAAAATACTGGAACTTTCTTCAAGTTTTAGATAATTTCCTGATGAATTTAATGCCCATTTTGTCTTTACAATTTTAATGCACCAATCTTCCAGATAAAATGTGTTTCTGATCCATGTGTTGGGTTCCCCTGTTGTCACTGAAACACCTGCCACATCATGGAACACATCTGCTCCCTGCTCAGTGACAAATCTGCTCATAGCTGCTTAGAAACTGCTTAAAACATTCTCTCACTTTTCATGAAATATTCAACTACATCCTGGGGAAGCTTAGAGAAATAATGTATATAATTTCACTATATCTGGTTTGCTTAAAATGCCTTTTTTCCCCTAAATTTAGAATTCATGTGAAAGGTTTTGGATTTTCCTGACTGTAATATTTCTAAACACCGTCCCCCCCAATACAGCAAGTGGAGAAATTTTTCAAATTATAGCATGTCTTCATTTTATTCATCCTTTTGTCCTTTTAAGTCCAGTATTCTGCAGTTATTGGAAAGTCACAGATGACAGGACTTATCACCCTCTTTCTCCACTGTCCCAGAGTTAGATGTCTAGTGAAAGCTAAGTTAAGCCTTTTGCCCCTTCCTAGAGAGCGTGGGATAAACTGCCAGCTGGGTCTCTCTCTCTGCCCACTGTAAAATGAGCCCAGAAGCCCAGCTCGAGTGAGCAGCTAACTCTCAAATGGCTAAAATTGCGTCAGATGATTTGCACTGAGTGACTGGAAGAGAAATGAGACACAGGCAAACAGATGATTGTAAGAAAGCTGAAAAGTAAATGCAGATTATCATAAAATCTATGTGACATTGAGTGACAAGTGAAGAACAAAGGAACTTGGAAGAAAGAGTGAGAGGGGAAAAATAAAGAAGGGAATTGCAATTTCATGCATTTTAATAGATCAATATCGATATGAAATTTTTTTCTATACAGAACTCATGATTTCTCATAAATCATTTTAGGATTAATTTCTGGTTTTTTCCAGACTCTGATATATGTTGTAAAATAAATGAAATCCCTGTATCTAGCAGAATAGATTCTGGCAGCTCAGACAGCTTCCTCTGTCTTTCTCTGCTTCTCTTTTCCAGTGTCAGCTGTTATCATCTGCCTTAACACATACTGTGTGCTGCTTTCCCTGGTTCCAGGGCCAGAGAGAAGACAGTCACCCAATATAGTACAGGTACTACAGGACAGCCCCATCATCCTGCAGGAGAGACAATCTGATTTGCCCTTCTGGGATCATCATGTTACATGTTTCCTGACTATGCAGGTCATGGTGACATGGTGTAGCTGATGTACCAGCCCTTACACAAGAGATGATGTGGATAAACCTGTCCTGCTGCTTATTCCTGCCATCCCCTATCCTTGAAGCATGGACCATAGTGCCATATATTTGTTCCAGCCATTCTGACGGGTGGCAGAGTGACCCCAGAGCAGAAACCCTGAGATGGAAAAATGGATAAAAAACATTCATGTAGGAGAAATCATATGGGCCCTGAAGGAGATCCAGTCCCAAATACTATGGAGCATGGACACATTCAGTTTGAGTCATTTGATGTCTCAGAAAGATTCCCTGTCTTGTTTTATGTAGCAGTGCATTTGGGCCAGCCCTGGCCTTCCCCTGGGGAAGAAACTGCTTGTGTTAGTCTCTGCCCATGCATTTACAGCTGAATATACTACTTTTTAAGCCTCCTGTGTGATGGGAGACTCAAGGGAAACCCACTAATCCTTGCATAACATTGCATTGTGGACAGGTCTGGATGGTGGTTGTAGCTGGAGGGAGGGCAGCAAAGGCTTCACATGATCCAAGTGTCTGATCCAAGCATTGAGGCACAGTGATAGATGGGAATGGAGCAGCCCCAGGAAATGTTGTCCTGAAACACAGCACACAAGCAACAGTCCTGCAGGTAAGTGCCTGTACCGCTGGTACTCCATGGTGCATCTGGGCTCACTTGCATCTTCTTTTTTTGAGTGGTACTTTAAGAGCTCAGGAATTCTCTGTCACATGGTTAAACACATCTAATAGAGCCCTTGAAGTGAACAAAGAGCCTTTCAAGGCCAACCTCCATTTTTCGAGGTAACCTTTATAGGTTTTCTTAGAAATTGCAGAATGGTTTGGGTTAGAAAGAACCTTACAGATCATCTTGTTCCAACCCCTCTGCCATGGGCAGGGACACCTCCCACTAGATCAGATTCCTGAAAGCCCAGTCCCATCTGGCCTTGAACACTTTCAGGGCTGGAGCATCTGTGACTTCCCTGGGTAAACTGTTCCAGGATCTTACCACCCTTACAGCCAAGAGTTTCTTCTTAATGTCCAATCTAGACTTACCCTCCATCAGTTTGAAGCCATTATCCCTTGTCCTGTCACAAAACATCCTTGTATAAAGTCTCTTTCCAGCCCTCTTGAAGTCTCCTTTAAGCACTGTTAAGCACAGGCTGCTGTTACTATAACCACTTTTTTATTGGTTCCCATTCTTGGTTTTCTTGAGGTTGTGGTAGATTCTCAAGAAGCTGACCCATTTAAAAGGGTCACTGGATAAAAGGTTCAGCTTGCAGATCTATATTCAAGTCTGGACTCCTAAGCCTGGAAGGGAAATGTGAGAAAGATGGACAAGATTCCAAGTTGTGACCAAAAAACCCTATTCCCTATTAGCATTATGACTTGCCATCCTTCATAGTACTATGAATCTGGAAGCTGAAAGAAAAGTAAGGAACTTTGGAAGTCACTAGTAGCTATTATGGGAAGCAGTATTGTTGTACTGAAAAAAAATGTGTCCCACTTCCAACATTCTAATATATTTTGTCATTTCTCTGGAAGAGGCAAGAATATATGATGGAAATTGAGTTTTATTTTCCATTGTTCATTTCTAGCAGTTCTAGTAATGTCAGCTAAAAACCTGCTAATCACAGCTACACACCCACACAGAAACCCATATTAGAAGCATATCTAAAAATATTTTAAGCCAACTCACAGGTTATATTGGCATTAGGATACCTCCTACAGGTGCCAAGATTGGGCACATTGGGGTAGTCCTTGAATAAGCGTATGTTGAGTAATGGTGCTTGTCCTATACCACTGGCAGCCCCAGCGCCCAACAGAGTGTAAAGGTGGGCAAGGATTAAGAAGCAGTGTCCAAACAGGAGTCAGATTCTTCAGAAGTGAAAATAAAATCCAGTTCTAAATGCACTTTTCCTCTGGCATAGTGGACCAAGTTGCCTACTGTCTTAAACTCATAAATGCCTTACGTCAGTCTGCCATAAAGCACTTCATCCATATCTTCTTCCCTTTGAAATGGATATAAACCCAAATACCAATGGATCCCTGCAAAGGATCTTTAGCTGTTTCTGCTGGCTTTGTAACTTCTGATGTACCGATGAGATCAGCCATGACTTATTTGATTTGGTGCTAACACACAGCGTTGCCATGACTCTTCATTTTGCAAACTCTTTTCTTCTTTTCCCAAAGTCAAATATGGAAAAGCTGTGACAGCAGCATGAGCAAAAGGATATTGGAAATAATCCTCTTCATTCAGCCTGCATGCAAGATTTAGTGGTGCAGTAGCATTGCAAGGATGATTTCCATGAATCTGATAACACTGTGACACCCTATAATAAAACATATACCTTCTGTTTCATTTTATCCATTTAAGCCCTTTGAGCAACCAGCAGTTGTTGAGTTCTCCACTCCTGCTATTAATAGTCAGGGCAGACCATGTCTGCCTACTTAGATTTATTACATTTTAACTAATCTTGATTGAAGTCTTAGTATGTAAAGGCCCCAGGGCAGTCACTCACCACGGTTACACACAATATAGACACACACATATACACACAACGAGTTTGCCCCAAAATTAGCTCATTAGATGTCACATAATAACCACTTAATATGAACAAAACAGATTTTGATTTCCCCTTTTCCTTATCAAACCTGGACAACTAAACACAAGAATCACCTCTTTCACCATCATGGATGGATTCTGGACTTTTATTAATGTGAAAAACCCTCTGAAGCCTATGGGGAGACTTCCCTAAGCAGGGAAAGTTATACAAGACCCCAATTTTTGCCTATACCGAGTCCCACGTATATATTGCACAGGGATGATGAAAAGGGTGATCCTCTCCTTCCCTATGGCTGGGAGAAGGGTCTTTGGAGGCTGTCTTGTCCTCGTGTCCCTCTTTCATCTCCCAGAACTTCATGCAGGTGTCTGGCTGAGGAGGGGCTTCTGAAGACCCCCTGAGTACTTTGCCTTAAACATAACCTTTCAGTTCCTGTAAGAGAAAATACTTTGTTTAATGTCCATTTTTCAACTTCTATTACTCCAATAGAAAGTCAGTCATGCTCGCTTCCTAAAAGATATGTCAACTTTAAATGTTTCTCTGAGAAACATCCAAAACATAAAAATAAAAGAAACCAAAAATGATACCTGTTCTGGGCAGAGGCATCACCATTCTTAGATTCAACTCACCATTAGTTTTTCCAGAAACTGGGTTTTCCAGTGAAAGAGTTACACACCAGCAATGCACCCTGACTGCAGGCAGCCCTCTCTGGGTGAGCTAGGCAACCTTGGGAGCTCCTGCTCCTGGAGAGAAGGCTATCACCCTCTAATAACGTTCAATATACAGTTTCTTTTGCTTGAAGCTGATTTTGAGTGGATGCCTGCTGCAATCAGTGCAGGGAGCAGGCATAGGTGCAGGATGCTGTGGCTTAGAGCTGGGTTAGCAAATGCTCCTATTGCAAGAATGAGATAAACCTCTTGGGTTTATAAAAATTGTCTTCAGAGCTCCTGCAGCTGGTGGTCTGCAGCTTGGGCAGGGCTGTGGGTTTGTTCCAGCTGAGAACATGCAGGAGTCCAGGCAAGACACAGTGGGCATGGGCAGAGAAAGAACACAGTGCAGGGAACACAGCAAAGAAAGACCAGAGCAGCGGTGCTGGATGTGTCAGGCTCCTGGATCAAGGACTATACAGGAAATCTGATGGGTTCAACACATGTGGAGCTTCCTGACCACATACAAACCTTCTCCACTGTTTGTGGACAGTAGGTTCAAGGTATCCAGGGTGCATTCCGTGTGTTCACCATGTGCTGCATGTAGAGCTTGAACATGACCAAGGCCAGAGTGTGGGATCCAAGGATGCTGTCAGCATGCTACAAGCCCCTGTCAGAGAGTGCACATGAACTGCAGAAACCTTCTCACATATTTCTGGGAACTCTGGGAAGAAACCTGGCTATTACCAAAACTCTGCATTTGGGGAGGGACGAGAAGAGACTGATAAGAAACTGTTTTCTCGACAGTTCAGCGAAAGTCCGAAGGGGAATGATAAGTAAGGAGGGGCTTGGGCTGTCTGAGGTTTGGCAATGGGTTATGGCTCAACAGGGACTTTCCACCTATTAAAGCCCTCCTATTGTCTGGGCACAGGGCAGAGGTGACAACTTGTTTTGTCTTGCTTCCTTCCTCTAACACATTAGGGTTTCAGGCCTTCCACTGGAAAAGTGTTTGAGGTGCTGAGGATAACCTTCATCCTGCACTGCATGGCCGGGACATGAAGGGACAGCAGTGGAGATTGATGCTCAGAGGACTGAGGGGGCCTGGACTGGATAGCCCCAGATGCTTTCCCATACTGTGCTAGGTGGTATCTTCTACTTTGGACCACTGCTTTGACCTGCAAGCTGAGAGATGAATATCCATGCTGCTCTGATGTGGCAGACAGGTAGACAATTCACCCTTTTACTGATCTCTCTGTCCCTGATTTTGCAATATGCCTCTGCCTACATGGCCAGAGAAGAAGGCTTTCATGAAGAGCTGATGGCTGGTGGCATTTGTTCACGAGAGCAAAGGGAGATGTAGGAGTCAGTGTCAGGTGTAGAAAGGTGATGTAGACACTTCTTCAACACAGAGTAACTGAGTGGCTCAGGACCAGCACAGTGTGTTTGGCTCGTGGCATTGGCAGGCACCACACATAGCTAAAGGGACCTCCACATACCCACTAGAATTGTAAAGACATCAGGGGCAGGGGATTTGCATCTAATGTCTTTCTTGGCACAAACAGCACCTCCCCACCCCCAGCAACCAAATAATACATACCCCTGTCTGCTTTTGCCTTGATGTTGCAGATCAACATTCCCATTGGGAAAACCTAAACACTCAAATAAGAAATTTAATAAAAAGATGCTTCCCTGAGCCGACATACAGCAGAATACGAACAAGAGATATGGCATAGTGGCAAATACATCCATCACCAGCAACATATTTGGGAAATTTTATGTCTTTTTCTGTCTAACACACCTATTGCAAAACTCTGTATCTTATCAGTTGTTCTAAACAGTGTCCAGATTTCCTCTGTAAATCATTTTTAGTTCACAGCCATAGCTTTGTGACTGTTAATGACGTTATTTACATGACATTTTTACAGTTACCAGCAGCTTGATATATGTGCATATTCCAGTGGAAAAAAAATTCGGCTGCCGTGCAAAGCATAAAGATTCAAATGTTGTTTTAAAACTATTGAGGTACAACAGGCACAGAAGAAAGTTTTGATGGGAGAAAGAAATCTCAGTGGACACTTTAGAGCAAAGGTTTCTGGGTGTGGATTTTCCTGAAATACTGTGGCTGCAGTATCTTTTCCCAGGGGTTTGCACGGAAGGCAGGAGCCCATGGAACAATGCTGGTGAGGAACCCACTGTTGCTGCATCCCTTCCTAATCTGATGAGGTGCCCTGATCTGGGATGGAGCACTTATCCTTGTCCCAGCCTGCAGGGACTCACCAGCAGTGCCAAACCTGCAGGAAAGCCAGACCTTGCTCAGGGATGAGCACAGCAAAAGACCTCAGCATATAGAGGGCCCATCTCAAGGAAATGTGTGTGGGAGAGCAGGCAGGGAAGGCAAGCATAGCTGTGAGGAAGAGGAGAGGCTGAGATTGAAAATCCATGAGCATCATGAGCCCAAAGGAAGAGCCCCACTGGCACCTTGTGGGTAATAAGGTGTGGAGGCAGGTCTGAATCCAGCAAATGATGGGGAAAGGCTCTCACAACCTGGGAGAAAGCACAATCAACACCCGGTAGAAGTGTTTTTTCAAGGCATACTCTAATGTTGCTGTGGCCAAAGTACATTGAAATCAAAAATCCTGTTTAAAAGAAAATAAAAGATTTAACAGAGCATACCAATTGTGTAGTAATAACACCTAGAAGACCATCTGCTGGCCTCCGATGCCTCACTTAGTTACAATCAAGTATTTGTTGCATTTTGCTTTCTAAAGAGCGGTAAGTCCCCTACAGAAAGAAAACACAAGCTGCTTCTTGGGAGAACCTGCTATGAAGTGAAGCAGCATCCCAGTTGCTGAAACCCTTGGTGTGAGCCAGAACATCAATGAAGAAGAGTATTTCGCTCAGTTTTTCCTCCAGGGAAGCCTTCATCATGAAGCCAGAGCATGCCCCCAGTCCAGGCCCACTCTTTTTAAACGTCACCCCAGGCTTTGCAGCGGACTTGGACGGGCTCAGCCAAGCCTGGCGTGACAAGAATTCCTTAAAAAATGATCTGCATGCCCCCCTTGAGCCCCCTCATGCTTGTGCTCCCCCCCTCCCTGGGAAGGCAGCAGGACTTTGTGAGGCTGCCGTGGTCCAGACAGACTCGAAGCAGCCTCACAGGGATGATTGATGGGCACTCTGGTGGTGGGAGCGCTGAAAATAATTCCAACACATGTTTCCCAGTAGCACCTGGCAGCCAACCAGAAGACAGCACTAGCATTTCCTAAATACTGGAAAAATGACTGTCACCGCAGATGCCTCGCTAAATATAACCCAGTGAGGTGGCAGCCTGTGAAAGGCTGGAGAAGGGCAGCTACTCAGGACATACATGCAACTCCGGTCCCATCTGAGCCCTGGCTGTCATTCCTGGACTGCAGGATCTCCAGTACTGCTTGTGGCACAGGCTTCGAAGTCACAGACCTGATGAGGAAGTGTCACTCGTGGCGTAGGGTGCCACTAAAATACTGGAAATTAAAAATACAGAGCTATCTGAGCAAAGCAGGCTCTTTCTGTGCATGGGGAGGAGGTATGATTTAGGATGTCTCTCCATGTTTTTGTCTCTTTGGAAAGGGTTTTTTGGGTTTTCCCTCCTTGAAGCCAGGGACCTGGGACCATGGGGTCTGTGGTCTTCCATGGTCCCTGCTCTCTAACTCTGCAGAGAGGCCCAGGCCAGCCACTTTGCCTGGCACTCAGCTGAGAGCTGGGAAGCTTGCACACCTGAAATTTCCTGACTTTTCTCAGTGTTTCACGGAGCAAGGTGCTACCCAGTGCTGGAGTGGTGGAACACAGGGCTTAATTTTAAAAGGAGATGGGGATTATCCTCCTCAGTGTGCCCCTCTCCCCTTTGCCCCCTGTAAAGGATTAGTTTACCAGCAGAGTCCAGTGGTTCCTCGTGTGACAGCACTGCAAACCATCAGTCCTGGGAGCTGCTCTGTATTGTGTTACAGGGTGAGTCAAGGGGTAGTGCTGCCAGTGTTTGCTTTAGCAGCTTGCTGGGCCACCATATGTACCCAGATATGGGGTTCTGACTCTGATAACCTGAATCTCATTTTCCCAAGTTGGTTTTTGTAGGAGGGAGTAGAGTTGAGGGGACCTCTTGGGTCAATCTTGAAATCTGGGTTCTGGGACACGCCCTGGTCAAAGGCTTTCATTCTTCTGAGACTCAGAGGTATCACTTTAAGAGCCAAAATCTTAAAATAACATGCCTAGATTTGTGCTTCTAAGACAGAAATATTTGTTTCCAGAGGTTTTATTTGCTCTTCAGCCTGCTGTCACCCCCCAGCATGAAGTGTATAAGGTCAGCCCTGGGCATGTCTGCTGACGGAGCTCTGAGGAGTTGTGTCATGAACTCCGCCAGGTGTGAGCCAAAATCAGAATTTTAAATGAATGATATTTTTCTTTGCTACTTACTCTATCCATGTGACTCATGAGCCATGGGGAGTGACAAGTAAGGTGGTGGAGGAGAGCCATCAAACCTGGGAGGACAGAAAGCCCTTAGTAACCAGGAATTACAAGCCAAGAGATGAAAGCCTGAGTGAGCCTTACAGAGCAAGATGATCACTGTTAAATGTTCAGTCTTCATGTAATTAGCAAGAGGAATGGGGTACTGAAAACATCATGGCCCTAAATATTACTCAGGATCCCAGCAGGATTGCTCTCCTGTTACCTGTACTTCATAAAGCTTATGTTGTGGCATCCTGATAGGGTTGTGCTAGCAGTGTTCCAATGTGTGCAGCAGTCACATTTCATCCTGCTCTGTGGAAAACCCCACAGATAAAGAAAAAAAAAGTAAAAAGTATTTTCTTGGTTTTGCACTCTAGGGAAATATGGGAATGTCTTTTGGGAAAGTGACAGGAACAACTTTGCTAGACATTAAGCCCAATCTTCGAGCCAGCTCTTATTCATGAGCGGAATTTTTAAAAAATAGATTCATGGGCAGAATAGAATAACAAGCCCATTCTATGATGTTACTGTAAACTCTGTGCTGTGTCCTTTCTACAGGTTTGCAGAACGCTTGCTACAGCAAGCTCAGGGATCCTGAAGACTTATCAGACAGGTAGTTGGCAAAGTGAAGGAGCTATAGGCTTCCATCTCAAATCCATGGCACAGAATATTGGCAGAGGGGAATTTTGGAAATCATGATCCGAAGCCGCAATCCTCTAGATGCAGCTCCCCATATGCAGTTCTAACCACACTTTGGAAATTGTCACTTGCCCCCTCTTTGAAATGATTCAGGCTTCAGTCCATCAAGATGAACAATTCATTTCCAACCCAAGGAGCACAGGGTTTTCAGACTTGCAGGTGTTCTTTCTAATAGGAGCTGTCATAGGAACGGTTCCTACAGCAGAGTAGGTAAACAAACGGATATAGAACACAGTCCTCCATAGGACAGCTGGCGATAAAAGCTGTAACGGCAGAAGTGTCATTAAACAAAAATAACTAATTTGGGATCTCCTGTGCAGGACACAAGCCCTTGTGAGTTGCCAGTGTTTGACCATATTAGAGCACATGGCTGATCCATTTTTGTCTCCAGCATTATCTGTACAACCTAGAATGCAGCATGGGATTTTTTTTTATGCAATGAAATGGACAAAACCATTCTCAATAAAGGGATGTGCAGCTTCCTCAGCACTGCCTACATTTCTGGGTTTCCCTTTTTGGCCATGTGTTTTCCTCCAGCCTGGCTGTCTATGTCCACCTGTTGCCTCTGCTCTTATGATTCAATAGTAAGTGCTTTGGCATGGGAAGAGTTATCATCCTGTGGGGCACTTGTGCATGGCCTTAAAACTCTGACATTATATATAATGGTCTCCTATGGCATAATAGAAAGATTTAGGAGCTTTCTGGATTTATAAACCTATAAAGCTCTGTCTTGTAGGTGCATACAAAAATGTGTGTTAATGGAAATGTGCAGACTGTGTGGTGTGGTATTTCATGACCCCTGGAATGTGGGAAGAGTTTAGAGTTTAAGTGGGACCAGCAGTCATGGAGCTGGATGCAGGGGCTGCTGAACAACCTACAACCCACCTGGGGAAAGGAATACATCCTGTCCACAGTAACATCTGCCTATCTTGGGACTCAGTTTTGAGTCCATCCCTGGAGCAAAGTGTGGTGTCCCTGGGCAGGCTCTTGGGGACATGGGACAGCATGGGGCTGCGGCATATGGAGTCAGCAGCTCCTCATCCAGAGTGAGGAGTAGGGGTTTGGGGGTGAAGCATTTAGCTGAGGTGTAAGTGATGAAATTCAATCTCCTTTACAGCATTCCACATGTTAAATCAACCCTTTAGGGTCTTGCTCCCACCCTCCTTTTCTGTCTTGCTATCCTTCACCTCATCTTCTTCCAGAGCTGATTGTGTTTCATACCAATTTTTGGTGGCATGTGGTGGAATTGGTCTCAGTGACCCTGGTGGGTCCCTTCTATCTTAGGATATCCTGTGGTGGAGCAATGAGGGGAGAAAGGGGTCCTTCAGCTCACTTTTTTTGTTCCTCCCAGCCTTGGGCACAGTTGTACTTCGGGTAACGGGAAAAAAGCCTGCTGGCAAATCAGCTGAGCTGGAATTTTTGAGACTTCATTGCAGGAACTCTCCTGCTCTTTAAGGAGGTTTCAAGGGGTTACCCCTCCTTTACTTCAGCCTGCTTGAGGATGCTCTCAAGTGGTTTTGGAAAAGCAACCCATCATGGTTAACACTAAGATCTCTGTGTCTCTCCACTTCAGCTGCCCTCCAGTGGGATGCTGGCTCCCAAGAGGCATTAGAGGGCATGAAATAAAAGCAGCTGATCAAAGAATCCCTTTATCCTCATACTCATCTTCTTTAGGAAGGCCCACTGGTGTATCTTCCATTGCATTCAGGTATTATTAAAGTTAACAGGCACCACAGGAGCCTTTTGGATTTTAATATTCATGCACTTCCCTAATTGTTCACTTCCCAGTGTCTTTTCTTCCTGCCAGGATATGATAATGCTCTTTGCCTACAGCCAGATTTCTCCAGTTCCATGACTAATTTCCTACAAATTTTGCAGCAAAAGCAGCTGGCTGATAGACCTGTTCAACATTTCAACTGTACCTGGGGTGAAATCCACGCCCCTAGCTCCAGGTGCTTCCATCTAGCTGGGTGCCATCTATCCTGCTGTTGTGTTTTTAGGGTCAGTGGCACCAAGCAGGATTTATCTCATGCTAAAATAAGTACTCAAAATCAATTACAACCCTCCTTCTCTAGAACATGCTGCATGACTGTGAAGAGAGCTCTGATAAGACAGCAGTGTTGTAAACATCTAAATCACTGTGAGATGAATCCTACTCTTGAGCCACAAATGTTTTTTCTCCAGTCATTAAAGCTGGTTAAAGAGAACGTAAGAAATCCACAGCTGCACTGATAAAAGTCATCAAAAGCCCTGACTTTTTTGTTATTACTGTGGACGAAGAGTTCCTGTTACCTTCTAATCCCAAAAATTCTCTTGAACTTCCCAATGCCAATGACAGGCCCAAAGACATTTGTATGAAGATTCTGCATCGGATTTTGTGCGTATGCACATTTTGTTATCTTATGTGGAATGAAATGTCCCTTTCTGTAGGGTTGGATGGCTGAAACAGGAGCTTTCTGGGTCTGTAGCTGTGAATTTAGGGCAGTCTGGTGAGCTGTACATGTGCCTTGCACAACCATGTCCACACCAGGGCAAACACAGGCAAAAGGAGAACCATTGGGTTGGAAGGGACCTTAAAGACCATCTAGATCCAATCCACTGCCATAAGCAGGGACACCTTCTACTAGACGAGGTTGCTCAAAGCCCCATCCAGCCTGGCCTTGAACACTTCCAGGGATTGGGCATCCATAGCTTCCCTGGGACCCTGTTCCAGTGTCTCACCACCTTAACAGGGAAGATTTTTTTCCTAATATCTAATCTAAACCAGGTCTCTTTCAGCTTGAGGCCATTCCTCATTGTCCTAGAACCCCAGACCCTAATTTCTCCTGAAAGCCTCCAGGTGGGGAAAGGAGAAATTTTCACTTTGGTTGTGAATGCTGCATTTTCAGTCTTTTCAGTGTCTGTAAAAGCTTGTAGAGTCTTTAATTTAGTGGGACATAGGCATGTGTCAAAGACAGCCACCTAGTGAACCTCCCTCCCCAATAAGGAGACACTATACACCAGGGCCCTTTGAATGGAGCATTAGTGTTTATTTTGAAGTTATGCTCTTGCTGTATGGTTGTCCAATGAGTTGGAGACTGTGAGTCTGCAGATACACACATGCACAGGCACACAACTGGTTTGCAAACTATCAATTGCAGCACTAAAAAAGAGAGTTCGATATCTGCTGAGACACACAGATGAAGTGGGGGGAAAAAAAAAAAAAAAAGCACAGAACTGGCAAGAGAACTGCCCAGAAGTAATAAGTAAAGTTTTCAAGCAAAGTTTGAAGACTAGCTGCAACTTGCCACACAGGAAAAAACACAAGACAAAAGCACTATTATGCTTTCTTAAAAATGTAAGAGCACAGCACACACATTCCCTGACAAGGTCATTAAACATTGGTTCAGAGACCCACAGCAGCATATGCCTGGGTACAATGGGTGTTTACTCTTTGATTCAGCAAGGTCCTGGTATGCATAGGGGTTACTGTCGCCTGAAGAATATCGGTTTTGGCCCTGTGTGGATCATAACTGCTCAGTTTGGTTAGTGCACAGAAATGTGGCTAAACCCATCCCTTCAGATATCTAATTTGTTTGGAATGACAGGCATGTCCTGACTAAAAAATAATTCTGCCAGGTGATATAACTTGTTTGAATTCGCAGGAATTTGCCATTTGGAAAAAGGAAAAAGGAAAAAACATTTAATTAGAGATAGAGCTAATGTAGCTAATTTTATATTTCTATGGAAAAAAAAAAATTATAGGTTAAAACTGAAGGCTGTGTGCTCTGGGTGAAGCATGCTACCTCCTTTCAGGTATGCTTTGATGAGGCTTATTTCCCTGCTAAGAAATGCAGTGCACGTTTCTGTCGAAGCAACGGCAGCACTCACTTTAAGTTGGTTTTTGTTGTCCCTGCCTCTGATGCTGAGAAGATGACCCAGCCATGCCAGGGGTTTATCCAAAGGGCTTCACTCTGCTGCTCTGGTCTTTGTGCCATGAGGCAAATCACCCTCAAGGAGGAGAAAGGCAAAGCCAGCTGTTGTGGCATGGAAAGCAGACCTGCCTCTCCAGGGTTCCCACCTTGGTGCGTGGACCTCAGCCTGTTCCCTCTCCTTCCTCTACACCCATTCCTCTTCCCTGGAGACGGGCAGTCACTTTTATCCACATTATCACACTAAAACCCTGTGGCACAGCCCCTGCAACAGAAATGGTGTGGTGGGGAGCCAGAGCTGCCACGGTCTGGGATGGGCCAAGCATGGCCATGAGACCACCGCCCACAGCTTTTCTGTGTTCTGGAGAGTCCCAGGGCAGCCTCAAAGGAGCAACTGTATTGGCCACCTCCTCAGAGCTACGTTAGCCCCTGCCCAGAAACAAAATGAGCCTTGCAGACCAGTTTGATCTGCCAGAAACCCAGGAAAATTTCCTGTTGACTCCAGCAATGCAGACCATTGAAGGCACCAAGGGCATGTCCCAGCAGCAATGGCTTTTGGGCTTCCTTCTCCTAAGGGAGGTCTGTGACTCCTTTGCTCCTTCTGCCTCCCCTGGGACATCCAGCCTAGGAGCACAATTCAAGAGAACTTCATCATGTCAAAGTGGTTCAAATGCAGACAGGTTCAAACCCACCCTTCCCCCAGCAATGAGCAGATGGTCTAGACCACTAAAACAATATTTTCTGGAAGTAGGTTCTCAGAGGGAGTCATTTCCTGACAGAGCTCTTTGTCTTTTATCAGGAGGAGCATAATCAGAAAGAAAAGCTAATTATTTACTGGAGGGAAGGCTTTTTGTTTAAATCTTTTCTCTTTTCTTATTAGTGTCCTTTCAGTTTATTGCTCATCTGTGGCTTTTTTACAAGTTGTCTTTCAGGTGAGGTGCAGTGAAGTGGTGTTACATTCCATACATGTAGGGGCTTAGCAGCAGTTTCATTGTGTATTCAACCCTGTAATTAAGACTCAGATGGAAGACTTTATGCCTCTAAAGCAAAGAAATTCTAGGTTTCTTGGCAAAACATTTGGCTGAGTACATAGAGAGCACCTTAAGTACTTAAATGGTCTCTACGTGAGGAAATCTGATGCCAGAAATGATGTACCTTAAAGGCAGGCTGTTGGGAAAAGGCAAACAAACCAACGCTAAAACGCTTGATGTCTCGAGGTGCATTTTTCCTGCATATTATTTTTTTCTTGGAAGATGCTCTGTGAGAGGAATTGTATTCTCAAAAAGGACTTGTTGCTGGCACCTGATCACTACCAATGTGAGCCACATAAGACGTGGGAGTCAGCAAAAACCACCCGGCTGCTTCTCAATAAATTATGAGGGACTCGACCGTCGCCTTTAAGTGAATCAATACGGTGCTGCTGTGGTGTGCCAGCAGCCAGGAATACTCAATGGGAGGAAACTGGCATCTTTGTCAGGGCATGTCCATGCATGGCTGCAGTGCCTGGTCCTTTTGTGGGGGAGGACGCTGGAGTGAGGCATGGTGGCTGTGGGACCATGGGATGAGGTGCGTGGCAGGTTGGTGCAGTTTTGGGCAGGTGTGGGGCGTTGGCGCAGGAGGGATTTATCCATGAGAAAACCCCTGTGGGGAAGAGGAGAAAGGTGGTTCCCTCGGCCCATAGCTCTGTATGGCACAGCCAAAGGCTGTGCCCCTGCCTGAGGAAGGGCTGAGGCAGTCGCAGGTGGCAGGAGCTGCTCTGCTACTGTCGGTGGTGTTTTCATCATCCTCCGCTGCCTTTCCTCTCTGCCTGCTGCCCTGCAGCCCTCACTGCATCCCTCAGGGCCTGCTGATGTACAAATCAGATCTGCTGCTGCAGGGAAGTCTTTGGAGATGGGACTCAGCAGAGCAGCCCTTGGACCCACCTCTCCATGCTGACCACAGGGAAGTTGGTCTTTTATCTCTTTTGTCTCTGGCTCCAAGGCAGTGCAGCTCAATGCAGTCTTTGAAGCTGGAAATGGTCGATAGAAAGGACACACACATTAGACTCAGGGTAAGCAGGTCAAGTTGCATCTCCTCATGTTAAACAGTATCACTCGCATTGTGCTCAGACACCTGGGTCGGACAACATGGGCTTGCAGCATTAACAGCCAACTCTGGAGTAATAAAATTAATATTAAATAATCTTAATGTAAACAATAATGGTTCACAAAGGGATGAATAACTTTCTTTTGTAGATGGAGAAACAGAGGCACAGAGTGGTCACCTTGTCACTGTCATCCAGCTGGTTGCCAGCAGAGCCAGCAGCAGAACTAAATCCTCAGCCCATGCTTTTCTCCGCCTAAAACAAACTCAGCTTTGCCAATTTGACATTTTCTCAGTGCCATACTAAAATCTGGCAAAGAAAGGTGCATGTATCCTCCACTCACCTCCTCTGTGTTTGGGGTCTATCAAATGTTAAATGAAATGGCAGAACCAGAGCAATAAAGATTTCTATCAATAGGGACCTCCCACTGCACAAGGAATGTATTTAGTTTGACCTTCAAAAGTAAGCATTTTGCCAAAAAGTCAGCCCAAGCTAGTTGGGGTATCTGTTCTTCTTTCAAGGAGATGGTCTGCATATCAGATGAGGCAGAATCTGTGATAATTACAGATGTGAAATATTACAACAGACTCTTTTTCTTTCTTTTTTGTTTTTTTTGTTATTAGGCATCAGGGTAAATAGGTATAAGCCCTACACAGAGCATCTTGTTGGGGCATACATTGTATATGCTCCAGGGCGCAAATATTTTACACACCCTCCCCTTTGATTTTTTTTTTAATGGAATATGCAAATTGTGCATGTTTCAGCTGGGATTGTCTCTCTTTGATCTGACTGTTCTCCATTCTGGAATTTCTAGCAGCAGGGAGAAGCTGAACTGAAGCGTGCAGCTAAAAGGGAATTTCACCCTGCACTTCCTGCAAACCTGTCTGGAGCAACGAACTCACTACGGAGATCTCGGATGGTGACAATGGTCATTCAAACCATCTCAGATGGTTTGAAATAAAGCCTCTGCAAAGGAAGGGCCAGAGAGAGCACTGTTCCAGACCATTGCAAAGGATGAGCAGAAGGGCTTAGTACCTCCCTCCATTGGGAGATAGGTAAAAAAAAGTAGTGATTTCTTTTGAATTGCAATGCCCGTTCTCAGCATGAGGTGGTAGAAGCTCCGATAGCTTTGTCCTGCAAGCATGACCTGCAGCAGGATGGAGGGCAGCGTGTGCCTCTCCCGCCCAAGCAAAGACCTACACCAGTAAAATCCCTGTCAATACCTGCTCCCAGTGCAGTTACCAGTTTGCTGCCTTTACCCAGCATCTCTTGGCACCACACTCCTAAAAGCAATTCAGAGTGCAAACTGTCCAGTGGCAGCACCTTCAGGCATCTTGCTAAGCAGGACAGGAGCTGCTCCATCCACAAGAGAGTCACAGGAAAATAGTTTTAAAGAGCACAGCGGGGGGAAGGCTGGAGTGAGAGCCACCTGCATCCATCCAGGAGGCCGGGGCAGGCGCCGCTAGAGAGGTCAGCTGGAGCAACAAGCGGTGCCTTGGCTACGCTGCCAAAACAGCTCACGCCAGGGCTTGAATTACCGCCTTTGTGCAAACACCCCATCAGCTCCTGTCTTTGATGAGGCAGATAGGGCCGAAAGGAAAACAGAGCAGGGAGAGAAGGCAACATATGGTGATACGGGTGGATTTGTTGGACGAAACGCGCTCCCGCTCAAGAGCATTCATGAATTTACAAATTTACAAATTTTCAGGGAGAACTATTTGAACTGTCCAGAGAAAAATACAGTTACATATACTGGGAAAAAGAGGGAGGAAGGAAAGCAGAGAGGGAGAGAGGGAGGGAGGGAGCCCTTCCTGAATTTGGAAAGCATTCCTGTTTATTTCTGCTTGCCTATGGGGGAGAGTGAAGCATAATGAATCATCCCAGCCACATAAAGAGCACAACTAAGATTTCACCTGAGCTAGAGGAATGGTTTTTCATGGCTCATAAATGCTTATTGATTTGTCCTTTTCTATTTGTGTGCTTCTGCATTTCCGGGAGCACAAGTGGAAAGAAAACATCCATGAAAAGAACCGCAACGCTATTAGCAGAGGTCTGACCCTCGGCCCCTTCACAGCAATGTAGCCACTTGCCTCCAGCAATGGATTTGGTCCATCCTCTGCTGACAAAAGCAAACTAGCCCTGGCGTGTGGAGCCCCTGGCCTGCAGCAGTGCCCTCCCGTGTTCCCCACTGCCTCTCACCTGCACACCTTTGCCTTTCAGGCAAGTGCAGGACATTGCCAGGGGTCAGCTGGCGGGTAGCCAAGAGTTTGGCCTGCCGTGTCTTGGGGCTTATCAATGGGCTGTTGTTAAGCTTGGGATTCCTGAGCTCCGTAGTCACATCTTTGCAGGTAACTATAAATCACCTTCTGCAGAGCCTGGAGTTTTGCAATACTTGGCCCTTTGCAATTTTGCCTCATCTGCAAACAACAGGAGTGGCCATTTTTGTTCTGCTTGGGACAGGCTTTCCAGTTATTAGTTGGGCTGATTCTGCTTCCTTGCTGAAGTTATTAAATTTCATTAAAAGCAGCTAGAAACACATTAAGTTCCTCTATGATCTTGTTTTTCCACATAAGGAATAGTTGACAGTGGGCTGGAAAATTGGCAAAAGCGTCCACAAAAGATTCACTAAACTGTCTCAGGGAAGAGAAATTGCATACCTGGACAAGTGTACACCTCCAGTCCAGGGCCTCCACTGGTGGGTGGCCTTTCTTTTCAGGGGGCCTCAGTGTTGGTTGCTAGTCGAAAATGCCCTGTGGTTGTTGTGCTGATGATCCATTGTGCAGGGGCAGGTGACTTCTGGGGCTTCCCTTTCTCCCCATAGCCAACTGCATCCACCTCTACAGCTGATGAAGTCCCAGAGGACAAGCTCTGCACCCACACTCTTCCCTTGTATGTCATGCCATGCAGTTTCATGGCGCAGCAGTTTGGTAGCACGGCTATACAGATAAATGTGGGTCTCAGGGGAGTTTCAGCTAATGATTTAGGAGTACTGTGGCCACAACAGGGCTCTGCACAGGGCAGGGGGCTTTGCCACCACTCCCATATGTGTTTCAAGAACAAGAGGATGTGCTGATAAAGGAGCTGCAGCTGAGCTGCTTTGCACCAGCTATGGTGTCCCCCAGCCTCAGGTGACAGCAGTGCCACCCCAGGAGCACTTGGCCAGGCTCACAGCCCGAACATCGCTGTATGGGACTGCACCATGTCTGTAGGGTTTGTCTCTGGGGCTCATCCAATGGCAAAATATTCCCACTCCCTCAGCACTGAGCTGATTAGAACAGACACAAGAGTATTGCAGGCTTTAACATTTACTGCCTCATTTTTCACACAGGTTCCTGGCCTTTCCAGAAAGTTGCTAAAATCATGGAAAAACCCCACGCTATTGCAGCAAACCATCAGCATGGCTGTCATGTCTCTGTGCCTGGCCTGCTCTGCTCCTGAGAGCTGCTGCCGCATCAGCTACTGAGGCTGCTCAGGGTTGGATTTATTTTTAATTTTTTTTTTTTATTACAGGGATAGTTTTGACTCTTCCACTTTTCATGTTCAGTCACCCTCTCATTGATGTCTTTCCCTCTCTGAGATCACTTAATAATGCATGACAAGGAGCTCAGGCTTCTTGCTCTGCCACAGCAGCAATAATGCAGCGCATCCCTGCTCCGTGCAGGGTCAGGTTTCTGCCGCTCGGGAATTCGACAGATGGAAATGCTGGGATTCTTTCCATGGCCCTCCTGCCTCCCAGGCCCCCAGGATAGCAGAAGATTATCGGGGGCATATCCCAGCACAGTCGCCAGCATGGGAGAGGACCTAAGAGTGAGGGTGGGGGGAGAAAAAGGGGATAGGATTCATTATTTTAATGAGATGAGACACTCTCTTCTGCCTGGGAAGGCAGTGGACTCATAATCATATTGCTAATTAAATCAGTTTGGCTTCTTTAAACTGATTTTTTTCACTCTTATGCTGCAACTAATTAAAAAATTCAGACATGAGGTCCCCTCAACCTTCGTCCTCAAACATATGTTAATGTTTCACAGAATCAGACACTCACAGAATCACGGAATCACAGAATTAACAAGGTTGGAAAAGACCATTGAGATCACCGAGTCCAACCTATTACCTAACACCACCTCATCATTTAAATCATGGCACTAAGTACCTCATCCAATCTCTTCTTAAACACATCTAGGGATGGTGACTCAGCCACCTCCCTGGGCAGCCCATTCCAATGGGAAATCACTCTCTTTGTGAGAAAGTTTTTCCTAATATCCAGTCTAAACCTCCCCTGATGTAGCTTAAGACTCTGTCCTCTCGTTCTGTCACAGGTTGTCTGCTCTCCTTTGGTTTTTCTGCACCACATCAGGAGCAGTCCTCTGTTCCAAGGGAGCCTGAAGAAGATGTCCACACACGTTTCTGACCAAATGCCTTCACCCAGCAGGGATGAGGCTGTGATTACAAGCTCAAGTGCTTCTGCAGACCACTATGCTGAGTCAATGCTTCTTCCATTTGGAAGCATTTGCTTCCTACTTTTAGGGATGTATGGAGCAGTCCTTATGATCAAGCCCTTCCCTGCCCATACAGGGGATATTGCAGATCAGTCCCTTTTGTGCCAGATGCCCCACAGGTGCCAGCCTAGTATAGTAGAGGTGGGAAAGGAATTTTGGATGCTGGTCTGGTGGTAGAACAATGTATATCTTATCTCCCTAGTCTGTGGTGTCTGTGAGAGCTCGGATCTTCGGGTGATAGAAGATGTGACACAAAAACCTGGATTTGGAAAAGAAAAATACACGAGGGCACTGAAAAGAGAAGCAACAGAGAGGGTGTCACTACCAAAGCTAAAAAAGAACAAAAAAGCTAATTTGAACAGGTTTGTGTTCCAAAATCAAAGCACCAGTGGTGGTTTTCTGTGTTACATGTCTTTGTTTCTTTGTACTTAGAAGCAAGGATGGCAGCACCAGGGTGCACAAGCCAGGGATTTGGGGGTTTCAGAATCAGGTGACAGCCCCTGCTGGAGTGTGCACAGTTGAGGCCATTGTGAAAGATGGACTGAAACCACACTCATCCTTCAAGCCTGAGTCTGCCTCCCATCACCTCTTGCATTCATTGACATTGTGGCATGATGGTTTCTAGCTTTGGACTCAAGCCTTTCTGTGTGGGGAAAGACCTGGGGGTTTCTTTGTCCAAAGGAGTCATCTTTCCTTCCCAAAAACATCAAATCCCACCTACCTTCCGGATTTCATCCCAGATTGAATAGTTGCTTGTTTCAGCAAGAGCCATCTGCACAGTAACAAAAATATTCATCTTCATTTTAGAGCAGGAAACATTGCAAAAGCCAAAGCTGGTTATATTTTACATTTATGTCAGCTGGCTGAAGCAGTCTTACAAATACAGCGTTCCTGTCAGAAATGACTGCTGGGATATGGAAACATCAGTGTGGAGTTTTGGGAACCAATCAACTGGTTCTACAGTTGCTTCCAATGGAGAAAGGGTTGAACAGGTGTTCATCACCTAAAGCCATGCAGGACCAGCATGTACCCCGGGTCAACAGTTATGGCTGAGTGAGCATTCACTGGGTGAATGCCCTGAGCTGATGCTGAAACAGGGACTTCCCCCACCGACATTTCCTCCTCCTGCATTTGCAACCCTCATTTTCCTCTCCTAATGCTGCCCCACACAGCAACAAAGTGGCTAAATATGGGACTTAGACACATCCATAGTAGGAAGTAATTGATTTTTGTCTTGTCTATGACATGTCAGGTGCTCTGAGAGCTGAGAATGTGGGAATGGGAGCTGAGATGCTCCCAAAACCTGGGAGGTGCTGTCCAAGTGCTCCATGGCCATCAGAGCTGCGAGGGGTAGGAACAGCTTATGAGGAACAGCTGAGGGAGCCTGAAGAAAAGGAGGCTCAACGGGGGTCTTAATGCTCTCTATAAGCACCTGAAAGGAGGTTGTAGCCAGTTGGGAGTCGGGCTCTTCTCCCAGGTAGCAAGCAACAGGATGAGGGGAAATGGCCTCTAACTGTGCCAGGGGAGGTTCAGTTTGGATATTAGAAAAAAAAATCCCTGGAATTGTTTAAAAAATGCATAAATGTTGTGCTTAGAGACATGGTTTAGTAGTAGACCTGGAAGTCCTGGGTAACTGATTGGACTGCACAATCTCAGAGGTCTTTTCCAACCTTAACAATTGTATGATTCTGTGATATGGGCTGGGATTTCACATCCTCAGACTGGGGGTGTCAAGAAGGAGGGTGTGTGGCAGTGGGGCTGCTGTGGTGCTTCAGTGTCTCTGGCTGGTGAGGGACAGCTGGCGGGCAGGGATGTCACCACAGGGTGAGCTTGCCTTGGCTCCAGGGAGGAGAGGCAGTGTATAACATGGAACATCAGGCGGGCATATCGTTTGACATTATCCCTTTATGAGGCCACTTTGTGGTCTCTGTCAATCCTGCATGACAAGATACGTAGATGGAAGTCAGCATTTGCTCCGTGCCTTAGTTTGCCCTCTCCAGCCATGTACAGAGGCTTAAAGTGCCTTCAGAACAGGGACAGAGACAGATCCTCCACCAAAATATGTCACTGCTGGCTGACGCAATCCAGGCAAGAGACAAGGGGACTTAAGACAGCTCATGAAAAAAATGCCATGAGACTCGCCTTTAAACCTTGCCTTCAGGCTTTTGGACTAAAAATAACACACACCGCTGGCCATTTATGTTTAGCTCACTGAGAGCTTTCTTTCCTGCAGGAATGCAAGGATTAGATGGTCTTCTCTGCTTGTGCAGTGACTCCACCGGTGCCCCATGAAGTGATCATGTTCTTCTCTCCTAAAGCCCAGGCTGGATTGGCAGCAGCGGTGCAACAGCAGATGCATGAATGAGATTCCAGCACTCCGTGTCCCGGTGGGAAGGAGGGGATTGCTGTGCAGGACAGGCTCTGAGATGGATTGGAGCAGGACCTTTGAGCCAAGTGAAGACTCCAAGAATGCGGGTGACATTCAGGTCTGTTTCGTAGGCAACAAACCCTACTGATTGCAACGCCCTAATTTCTGAGGGTCAGATCTGGCTGCCTGGCTGAAAGCAGTGACAAGTTGCCAGCTTTATTCCACTGCCAGCGCTGGAATAAAGTGGCTGTAAAGGTTTGTTAATCAAGGAAGTGTTAGATAGTCAAGTACTTAACAGGATGCAGCAAAATCATCAGAGTGGAGAAGTGTAACACTGAGGCTGCAGTTGGAGTCAGGACTGGAGCTGCGGCTGGAGACACTGGGGACTCATAAACCTCAGTCTGCCCTCAGAGCTCTCTGCAATACATCAAAATAGTCTGTGGGGTAGGAGGTCTTTTAAGTCTGCTGCTGGCTCTGCTGCTGGCTCCCCAGGACAGATGACACCTGAATCTGAGAGATGCAGCAACTTGCTCTGTGATTGAGTGGTGAATGTAGATGTGCAGTTCCAAGGCACAATCCCTCAGCTTGACAAGACACAGCAACCAAATTCAATCTCTTCCTGCCCCATGAAGAAGAGGCTGCCCACGTCTTCTGACGAAGAATGGGAAGCTCATTGCTGGGCATCCTGGGCAGGAGATAGTACATTATACAAGGGACACAACAAAGTCTCAGACTCCGCTGACACACCTCAGCTGCTGTCAGCACCTCCTGGTCTCCCTGGTTTTTACCTTGGGGTCTGGAGGGCTGTAATTAGCTAGCTGACACTTTTTTTTTTTTTAATTCAGCATTTTTTTGTCACATAACAATTTAGGGACAGTGGGAAAAACAGAAATTAAAGAGGAGGTTTACTAGAAGAGGTCTATAATGAGCATCCACACTTCTGAGAGCAAACCTGAGATGTGGGCTCTCCATCACAGCAGAAGACAACTTTGTCACAGAGAGGGAGACTCATGTCTTCATTCCCTGGGGGACAGATGAGTGATGGAGGAGTGTCCCAGAGCACGCCTGTTATGCCTGAAGATTCTCTTGCAGTACAGTGAGACAAATCTTGTTCAGAAGGAATTTCATTAGCAGGGACAGTGAGGTTGGACCCGGTGCTGGATGTCATGCTGGGTTGTCGATGGGCCTTCCCTAGATGGTACCAGGTCTCTGTCCTGGACTGCAAGAGCAGTCCAGCAATCCAGATAGAGGAATGTGGCAGCAGGCACTGCTGAGCTCTGGTCTGTACACTTTGAGATGGGATTCACAGCGGTGCTGGGCTTCCTCAGAGCTGGGGAAGTGGTTTCAACTGACGAAATGCAATACCTCCCATCTGTCCCAGCACCCCTGGACATCAGTGCTGCCTGCCAGAGGATGCTGAGATTGCCATGACTTTCACCTTCAGACAGTTTCAGCCTTTCCTAGTGGCTCCTTCTTGTGTAATTCCACCTGTTTCACCTGGGGTCAAGTGAAAATAATTCTGAGGCTCCCTTCATACCAGTCCCTTGACACATCACCTCCAAAAGTGGTAAGAGATGATGCTGTTACCTTTGCTTCACAGAGCCTCCTAATGTGCTTTGCTGTTGGAAGCTCTGCCATGGTATCACTCCTAGACATGGATAGTAGCCTCCTCCAGCCCACTGGATTACATTGAGATAAGCAGTCTTCCTTCAAACTGCTTCAGCCTTCTATGATCTTTGTGGAGCAATTCGTTAAGTGTAACACATAGCACAAGGCAGCAGGGCAGTGGGCCTTAAAATATGCTTGTTAGAGAAGGAACATTTGCAAAGGTGCATTTGAGGTAAAAGGAATACATAGCTCAAAGGACAAATGACATACTGAAAAAGTCTTTAGTGATGAAATAAAGATTGCCTCTCTTGTGATGGCTGGTTTGAGAGATCAAATATTGCCTTCAGGCTAATTGTGAAAATGTGGAAAATCTAAAGACACATGGTGGTGGTGAAAGGGAAAAGGTAATTCATACCAATTTAATGATGTTGGGAATAATTTGAAACAAATTAGAGGTGAAAAACAGAGAGTCAAAAAATACTTATTTTTTTAAAAAGAAGGTAGGAAAGAACAACCTGTAGGTATTGCTAATATTTCTCGCCCTGTAAGAATGAGAAATTTTCCTTGCGGATAATTGGGCTCTCCAGCCAAGTGAGAATGTGTAATTGTAATTCATGTGGAGAAGAAACTGCTGGTTGTCATCATTAGTGATAATGTATTAGTACTGGATGTTCTGATGATGGCTCTCTGTGGTCAAGTAAACATGCCTGCAAGGCTCAGCAATAGTCCCTTCCTTTTAGAGAGTACTTAATTACATCTAGAGAGACCTACTGCACCTTCAAACATGATAAATTACAATTGCTATGCTTCTGACATTGCCTCTCTGCTGAGCAGTGGTAGAGATCAGGAGACTCGGTAGGTGGTTCCTTAGTAAAGTAGAAATCACTACCACCATCTGAGTCTATCCTTAATGTGTTTTATTTCCACATACCTTCTCATCTCCTGGGTCTGAGCTGGCCAAATGACACACATGATTTTCTTTTTCTCTGACCTCCCAGCCTTTTGCCGAGGTGCAATTCCCAGGAGACAAAACACCCTGAGTGGGTCTACCACAATCATTGATCCAGCTCTTAGGAAGAAAGGAGGTGGCTCACCAAGCAGGTTCTCACAGGACTAAGCACTCCCTGAAGATTCATGAAAAATCCTATGTTCAACCCTTGCACCTCAGGACAGCTGCAGAGGTATTTATCAGAGCACTTTCACTACTTGTTAGGGGAAGAAATTGTCTCAGCCTCATGAGTCCCTTGCAGAAATCAGATTGAAGAACAGCAGAACCCTCAGGTGATCCCTCTGTATTTATACAAATTAACTCGTAATGGGGGAAAAAATAACTTCCGAATATTTTTCTGGTCACCTTTTTGATCTGCAGCTACAAAGTTTTACCCAGTGGTACCTATTAAAGTGTTTCTTGGGAGCAGTTGGTGTGGCACTGTTCAGGCAGGCTAGGAAGTGTTCAGAGAAGCAAACTGGCTCTCTGAATGCAAATGAGCCCTCTGAGATAGCTGAAAAGTTTTTCTTGTAGGATTTTCTAAATACTGTGGTCTAACGGCTGTTATTTGCTCCTTTGTACTGAGGGTAGGTGCTGAATGCACACCCTTGGATGAGGTGATGCTGTTTGTCCAGACTGCAGGTTGGGCATCAATATTAAATGAGAGCAGACACACTGAGCCTGCAAAAACAAGAGGTTCCTAAGCCACTTTCAGCCATACACCGGGTCATGCAGGTGTAGGTCTTGCTTGGGCTGCATTTGCCCTTGTTTCATAGAATTGTAGAGTAATAAACATTGGAAAAGACCTCTAAGATCACTGAATCCAGCCATTAACCCAGCCATGCCAAGTCCACCACTAAAGCATGTCCCCAGGTGCCGCATCTACACATCTTTTAAATTCCTTCAGGAATGGTGATTCCAACACTTCCCTGGGCAGCCTATTCCAATACTTGACCACCCTTTCAGTGAGGAAATTTCCCCTAGTATCCAATCTAATCCTCCTGGGATGCAATCTGAGGCCTTTTCCTCTGGTCCCATTGCTTGTTACCTGTGAGAGGACATCGACCCCCATCTGTCTACAGCCTCAGTTCAGGTAGCTGTAGAGAGCAATAAGGTTCCCTTTTAGTCTCCTACTCTCCAAGCTGAACCCCAGTTCCCTCAGCTGCTCCTCAACAGACTTGTGCTCCAAGTTTCCCACTGGTGTAGCCCCAATGACTTCACTGCCATATACACAGAGTAAGAATCCCAGGGTAAGTGTCTATGAGCTTACAGTAGGACCTGAATATACAATGGTGCAACAGACCTTCTTCTAAAATCAGATGTGTTTCCTTTAAGCAGCTGTATGGATGAGACGGGAAAGGTGCAGTCCTGAGTGGGTCTGGAAGTCACTGCTTTGGTCTGCTGCTGGGACAGCAGTTAAGTACACTGTAGAGTACCAGAAAACCTTTGATCCTTTAAAAGGAGAGTGATAAATCCTTATGGCTCAAGGTAAATCAGGCAGGCAGAACTCTGTAGGTGATCTCCCAATTCATCAAAGTCTTCCCCCATGGGTACGTGGTCTACCTTAACATGTCAATACCAGCCTGGCAATAATGGGTCTGTTGTTGGGTATGAGCATTTTCTCAGCTCAGTACTTCTGTGAGTGAACAGATCCGTGAGAAAACAACCTTGTTTGTCCGGAAACAGCACCAACAAGGCTTGAGTCAGCCTGCTAGTCTCTTCCAGTCAAGACAACGAAGTTCAGATTGCACATGTAAATCTGTAGAGAGCTTCTCCATGCCTGTTTCTTCTAGACAAGGTGGTTTGGCCACAGTGGCTATTCGAGCCATGCTGGACCACCACATTGGGCAGCCATGGCATCCATGGTGGAGCTGGGGGGAGCTGGTGGGATTAAGAACATTTCCATTGTGAACCTCAGCTCCCCTGTAGCACCCAGTTGCAAACTGCCACTAGGCAAAGATAAGCTGTTTCTGTGCCCTCTTAGTTGCTTTTTTTCATACTTTCAGCATTGGTTCACATCCTGTTCTCTTTTCGCTGTAACTTTGAACTCTTCGCTCCCTGTCTCTTCCAAGCCTGATGCCCTGCCAGGATATTTCCCTGGGAAATCTCCCTGACTGGAGTCCGTGAACCTGCACCCTGCCCGGGATGAGGGTACACATTGACATTTATTTGCCACAGGGCATCAGGGGCAGAGGCTCTGGGTTGCTCCTGCTTGCCTGCACATTCCCGCCTGGGATAACAGTATTGTCTCAAGGAGCGGCTGGCGTAGGTATGGGATCAGAAAACTTGTTTGGTCATGCTGTAATCAGAACAGGAACTCTCTTATCACGCAGTGGTGCAGTGGGGCTTCCCTGACACAGCAGTCCCTCCGAGAACCAGCAGGCTCAAAGGCTGTCAGCGTGGGACCAGGGACTCTAGTACCCAGAAATGGGTCGGGTTATCCACCCTATACTGATGGCCATGTTCTGCTTCCCTGGGGACCCCAGAAAAGCATGGTGGGAAAGGAGAAGTGCTGGTGAAAACCCATGCATTCATTGCAGCTCCAAGGCTGGGGACAGTGCATAGAGACGTTGCACCTGCTGTAAACCCCAGGGAAGCGGGTTTTGACTACCCATGAGCCTGACCAGGAAGCATCAGGACCTCCAGGAAGAATGTCTTGGCATTGGACACTTTCGAGAGCCAGCAGATACTTGTGCTACTTATCCCAGCTACAGCCAGTTTTCATGTACTCATGTCATCTGCTCATGAGTGAGCTTCGAGAAAGCTGAGTTCTGCTCTTGTTTGAGGGGCCCAAAACAAGATATAAACTTCACCACGGTGTTTGCCACCCCTCCAAATCCAGCCTGGTGCTGTCTGCCCAGTTTCTGATCAGGAGTGAAGGCAAGTGCCATGTCTGCAGCCCTTGGCACAGAGGGTGGCCTGTTTCAGGCAGCAGCAACCAGGACCAGCTAATTAACCCTCACCTAATTTGAAATAATTGCTACACAACACAGATGCACACTGGAGTGGTTAATGCACGCCCTGCTCTGCGGTCAGTCATCTCCTGGTGCTTCTGGGCAGCCAGGGTTTGATAGTAGTTCTTCTGGATCCCTCCTTTTCCATATGGCGAATCTGAGAGGGTGAAAATTCCCACCCTGAGAGATGTCTTGTGCCTCCCTGCCACCAACTTCATGTGTGCATGAAATGATGAGGCAAGAAGATGAAACAAGAGTGGGCATTTCTAATGGCATTTGAGCAGAAGGAGAGACTGGTCTTTAGAAACTTCATGTTCAGGCTCATTTCCACACTGCCTCTTCTGAGGAAGTATCTTCAGATTTTTCCAAGCCCGTTAAAACAAAACTGGTGAGCTTAGCAAATGTATTTCAGTGTTTTGTCTCATACCTTGTTCATCATGAAAACACTGTGATATTAAAAATAAAGGGGCGACCCATCAGTTGTAAGCTTTGGCAAGCCTTGGTTTGGGTCCTGGTGTGGGCAAAGTGTCCCCAGGCAGCTGCTGTCAGAGAACCAATTGTGTCTTCCTCCCTTGGTAACCTTGAGGCTGCTGTGACTGACAACATCTTTACAGGCCCCCAAACCAAGAACAAACAGTGTTTTCCATCGTGTGAAGACTGCTATGATTTATTGCAGAATAATCTACTGAAAGGGGGTGGAGGAACTGGTCAGGACAGGGAGCGAGGGTCATGGTGTCCTGGACAGGGTCTGAAAACAAACGGGACAAGAGTCTTTAGCGCAGAGCCAGGACATTGAAACAGTACAAATGCAAGATGTAAGCCTTAGGTTCAGCAAAGCAAGCTGCTGACTGCAAGTCTGGATGCAGGATTGAACCTGGCGCAAATAAAATGTCATTCAAGAGGAATGGGCAAGGATGTGGAAAGGAAAGCGCCTCTCAATGTACTGCAAGAAGCATCCCCAGTTAAGCAGCATCTCATGGGTTTGTCCTGCATGTGAGGCATTACCAGCATCTACAGGCCCTTCTTGTCTATTATTTTAAAATAAATCACAGCAGATCTTCCCCTGATGGAAACTCTCTGTTTGTTCTTGGATTTATGGGGTGAGGCACACAGGGGGCTGGCCAGGCTGGGACTGAATGTGTTTGCACATTCCCTCCCCTTATAGGATTGAATCCCTGTCAGCCTGGTGATGGATGCACTGCTGAGACAGTGCATCTGATAACCAGAATCATTAACTAAATTATTGGAGGGTCAGAGGTTGGAAACCCCAACACCGTCCTCGCTCCCAGTTTTACAAGGTTCCTTTGTCACACTGTGTGTGAGCACAAGCCGTGTAGGCAGGGAAAGCTACTGCAGAGCCCTGGCGTCGTGGCCGAGCCACGGGGGGATGTGGTGAGCAAGGGAGAAGCTGTTTGCACAGGAACAGGGAGAAAACTGTGGGGCTTGGGTTGCTCAGCCACCAACTCTGCCCTATCTTTGGGAATTAATGCAGGATTTCCCCACACTCAAATCTCAGTTTGGGAATGTCATTCGCCCATCCTCTCGGCAGGAGGAGAAAGGACACTGTGGCTGCACTGGCTCCCACCCCCATCTTCTTTGCTGCCCTCCCCCTCTTCCTCCTCTGGGAAAAGGTCACTTATAGGACACAGCCTGTCTCCCCATTCCATCAAGGCCTCCCTGCAATTTCTAACTGTCACACACATGCCTAGGAACTTTTCTGGAAAATTGCCCTCCATTTACTTACGTTTGTCTGAGGCACAAACACGTGTGGATCCCAGGGCGGCAGCTACTTTCCCAGGCAGATGTCTCCAAGTGTTAAAAAAATAATCAGCTGCAAGCTGGGATGCTCCTATTCATCCTGGAGGGCAAACTGCAGCGGAAAGAAAGGGATGTGACTGTCCCCTGGTTCTTTATGGAGGGTCTGTTGCTTAAGAGGCTATTGAACCAGATTCAATGCACCACTGAAGCATCTGAGAGGGGATTTAGGGACTTAAAATTTGCCTGTGGGCCCCGGTACACACTTTGTGAACAAATGGCTGCAATTCTGAAAAGGTTATGAGGATTGAAGAAAAGAGAAGGAAGAAGTAATCGGCTCAAGTTGTGGCAGACAAGAGGGAATGGGATAAAAATGGGAGCAGGACACTCAGGTGGGCCTAAGACAGGAAGAAAATCCCTTGGGATGAAATTCCTGAGCAGAGACTTGGGCTGCCCAGCAGCTTTGGGAAATACACTGGGAAAGATGTCGAGAGAAGATGTGTGATATTGAGTACATCCACTTCAGTGACCAAAAATACTTTTGCTCATTCTTTGGTGTCACAAGAAGACATTGTTGTCATAGCTTACTTAGACAGCTGCCTGAAAATAATCAGGTTGAGTCCTTTTCTGTCAGAAGTAAAAAAAAAAAAGAAGAAAAAAAGGAAAGGAAAAGAAAATGTCATTTCTTAAATAAAATTAAACGTACTGTGGGAACATGGAGTTTTCCAATACAAGTGACTTTTGCAAGAAGTTACACTGGCACTTTCTTGCCAAGGTCAAGATATTCTCTCAGCCTTTTCTAAGAGCTTATTTATTTATTTTTTTAAAACAACTTTTCATTAATTTTTAATGCATATTCTATTACAAACATCAGTGCACTTCAGAAAAGACTGAGACTGGAACAAGAAATATTGATTGCATTGATGGAGAATGTTCTTCTGACATCTGAAGTCCCACTTGTACCTCTGGAAGAGGGTTACAAACGTGGTTGTTTTTTTTTAAATTACATTTTGGATTGGAACCAATATTACGAACTCAGATTCAAATCACATACATTCTCTGCCACCCACCAAAGGAAATTCTCATCCCGTGTAGTTTTACTCAGTTCTCCCCCAGACATGTGAAATGTGTCATTGCCAGTGCCGCTGCCAGGAGGAGGGATGAGGAGCTGCAGAACTGGCAGAAAGCCACCTATGGGCTGTGGGGAATGGGAAAGCCTGCGAGAAAAAAACAAACACCAACCACTCTGAAACATGGATGTTCTTAAATCCAAAAACCACAGGTATCCAGAGAGCACAGGGGATTTTGCCCCTGAGGCAAATAAATCAATGTCCGCGTGACTTATGATTGCAGGGAGAATTCCCTGGGGAACATGTGTGAGGAACGTGGAAGACAGCAGGATGCAGTGACCCTGTGAGTATCCCCTGGCAAGGGGATGCTGCAGGCAACACCTCCTCCAAGTTCTGTCCAAGTAATGTCCATGCTGTTGGTAGCCTGGGCTCTGGCTCAGGAGGGCTGTGCTGCAGATCTCTGGCTGTATTAACCCTGTGCTTGGTGACCTTTGACAGGAGACAACCTGGCTGGAGTCCCTGGGGAGCTGCAGGCAAAAATGGAAGCAGGAGATGGCTGGAAAAGGATCCACGGGATATCCAGCTTCATGACAAAATGTGGTGGGGATAGAAAACTGTTGAAAAGCAGAATGTTGAGTTTCTTTTCTTCAGCTGCTCTTAGTGTGATCCCACTCCCAGAGATGTCAAATGCACATTGCAGGCTGTCCAGCACAGTGACAAGTAGGAAGGTAGGAGACTCTCTGCAGAGGGAACAAGAGCCACAGGATCAGTGCAGGCACACAGGGGCATCAGATTAGAGGGGATCCAAATTCCTGGGCAGTGGAACTCTTGCCAAACAGGTTCTTTCATTTGCGCCACCAAAAATCGAGGTCTTCCGTGGACACGGTGGCTGCACACCACAATGTCTGTGGAAAGCAGTGCCCATGCCAGGGGCTGGTCCTATGCCAGTAGTGCTGGGCTGGGCTAGTGGCCGTGCTGCGAGGTCAAAGGCAGGCTGGGTATCCATGTCCCACAGCTGGCTCCAGAGCCAAACTCAAGCCCAGATGAAGGGAGCAAGCCTGGGAATATTTCTCTGGATGGGCAGGAAACAAACAGGTACCCTCAGAAAGTCTCGTTAGCACTCCATCAGGTAATTCACCTTCTGGATACACGGGGGAAAGTAGAAGAAAAAAGCTACACTAAAACCTGGCCTCATGTAGCAAGTTTTTAGCACGTTTTCCTCTCCTGTAACTGCCTCTTGGATGGGGTCCTGCACCAGCCGTCAGTTGGTTTACTCGACAGCTGGATGGTGTCCCAGTCCCATTGCAGATGTGTGGGCTCCGAATTCTCTGCACTTGACTCCCCATTTGGGAAACCACACTGAGGTCACTTCGGAAACTTGGCACCTCAAGGTTTCCAAACTGTCTGACTCAGAGGTGTGCAGGAGCTGCTGCCATGAGCTTGGTTTGTGAGACAACCACAGACATCACCTCTCACATGGGAGTTGATTAATGCCACCCAGGCCATTGCTGGAGCAGTTGCCGAATCACCTCTCTCCTCTGCCCGAGATCAGTAATTTTTTATTATGTGTTTATTAGTCATAGGGAAGGTGGGTTTCTCATGTTTGGAAGCCATGGATTACTCTGTGGCATCCAATTAACTTGAAAGAAGAAAGCTTCTTATTCTCCTGTCCAGATTAAAAGGAATAAAAAGTAAGTGCTTTGTTCCTTCCACTGAAGACTGAAGGACTCACAGCAGGGTAGTAGAAAACTGTGAGTATTCCTGTGCAAATACTTTATATTTTAAAGGAGATATTATTTGGTAACCAAGCATACCCCATGTGATGCACCATTTCAGTGACATTATTGTGTGGACTGGTGGATGAAATGGTGAAACACCCATTGCTGGAGTCAGCCAGCTATGGGCAGATGGTCCCTAAATTGTCACCTGAGACGCAGCACTGGACAGAGGGCAAGAAAAATCTTACTGTCAAAACGTGGTTGTTTTCCCAGGAAGGAATTTGTTTGGTGAATGTGAGTCCCTGTGAATTTCTTGGAATTATTGACTACTGACTTGAGTTTACCTTGGCAAATGTGAGTGGGGACTGTGATTGGGCCTTTTTTTTTTCTTTTTCTCACTGTCAGAATTTCAGATGCATTCTGATGGAAATGTAGGCTATGGCATATGTTTGTGTGTCCCAGTGAACCAACCTCTGCAATGGATCTGCATTCCGAGAGGACTTTCTGTAGCAGGATTCAGTGGGGATTAATAACTGTGCCCAGGGAGTAGAAGTGGGGAATGAACTGTTGTGCTTGGGGCCCATGTGGAAGAACAAAGAGCGGAATAATAAAATAACCACAATAATGCAATGAGCTGAGTTTCTCAGGCAGTCCCATGTGCCTATGTGAAGTTTTGCTGTGCCAAAACCAACAAGCCACAAGTTTCATGGTCCTCTGGATAAATAAATACTACCATATCTTAAGTGAGGATCTGGTTACAGCCAGCTCCAGGACATTAGCATGTCTTTGCTCCAAGGCACTAGCATGTCATTTCTCTGGGACATTGACACACCATCGCTCCAGGACATTAACATGTTTCTGTTCCATGAAGTGAGCAAAGTCCAACATAGCAATGTCAAGTGGGTCTTAATGGAGCATTGTTCTCTGGGTTACATTTCTGTTCTGTGATGAGCTAAGCTCAGCTCAGGGAAGAAGCTGCAGATGGAAGTGGCTCATGTGGACAGAAGGACGACTTGGGAAGTGTGACCCCTAGTACATAACCAATGTGATCTTTGCCTGGTTTCTAACCTCCAAAACTGGAAGTGAGACCTTGTGTTTCCAAAATCTGAGCCCAGGCTGAAGTCCCAGGATCACTTTAACCTCAAACTCTGCAGTCCTGGTAGATACCAGTCCAGGCATTAGCTGGCCAGGGAATGAGGGGACTTTTCTCCCCGTCCCTTGTGCAAACCATCAGTGTTCCTGGCTCTTCTACCCCCAGGGTACCCCCAAAGGCACAGTGAAGGTGAGTGTAGCTCTTCACTTTGCCTTGGGATGGAAGGAAGGAGGAAGGTGCCCAGGCTATCTGCACACCAGGTTGAACCCAGAATGCAGGGTGCAGGGGGAGCTTCCTCCAAGTGTTGAGACAAAAAACACGTGGAAAGGAAATCTCTTTCTCTGGTGAGCAGCTCTGGCTGTTAAGGTCCTACACCCTGAATTTCTCATCCCAGCCTTCTCTTTTGCTTTGGGACGTAAAAGTACTGCCAGAACTGGGCACGAATTGTACAGATTCTAGATGGTGACTCTGTGTTCCTTCAGAATTTGGGTGCCATTAGTATTCTTCTTTTCCTTTTTAAGGGGATTTTGAAAAGATCCTACACTAGTGCTTAGAGCCTGCTGCTCCTTCAGTGTTTGAGTCAATACCCCTCCTTAAGCATGTGATAGACTCAAAACACTACCAAATGCTCCCCACAGCACTATCATCAAACCTGTCCTGGCTAGTCCGGGATAACATCTGGAATGCCAACCCCCATCTCCAGTGCAATACAAGGCCCTGAGTTGTTTCTCTGCCCCCATGTTGTATTTTCATCATTTTTATCAAGTTGTGTCATCTCTGACCAGCACATGGGTATTTTGTCAGGTTCCACATTGATAAGAGCCCATCTTTCCTTTCCATCTTTCAAAACCTGCTGTTTGCTCTTTATTCACTTCCTTCTGTTGATTTAATCTGCTGCAGAAATGAGCCATTGCATTGTGGGTCCTCTGAGCTCCTGGAGGAACCACGCACTTGGGCACCTTCCCACAGACACCATCCACTCCTTGTTCAGGGTGGCCACCTCCCAGGACCTGCTGCCATTAACATCTCAGCCACAGCAAGACCTTTAGTAAGACTCATCAGAGTACCTGGTTTGGCCATGGAGCCTTTCCAGAGCTTGAGGAAAAACAAGAAGCATGCTGAGTTTTGAAAATCATTTATGGGAGACCAGGTTTCTGATGCTGATTGTCAGGGATATCCATCATGAATGGAAGAGGCAGGGGAGCAGGGCAAACCTTAGAGGCAGTCTCTTAGGAATCCGAGTTTCTCCTTAATTTTAGCAGAGACAGCCTGATACACTTTGAAGATGTGCAAATATTCACTGCTGCTGTGGTCTGCAACATTACCAAAGGCAGAGGTGGATTGACAGTTAAGGACAAGTGTATTTGAACCAGAAGGAAAGCACATGACTCAACAAAACTAGTGGCCAGTTACCGGGACAAAGAGAAAGAGATGCTCCATCTCCCCGAGCAATGTGGGTTTCAGTGAAACAAGACACTGAGTTCAAGTGACTGAGCTCAGTGATCTGTGTAACTCTAGACTTAACAATTCCTTCTGGCCATAAACACTACAATCCTGCTGGTTCTCACAGTTTACCAGTGGGAAAGGGCCAAATTTGGTAAACTCTGACATAAATGTCGTGTGTTATATTTATACAGAGCAGTGCAGCACTCTCCTTGTAGGGGAGCAGTCTTGTCCCTGTGTGGCAGCAGTCACTCATCAAAGGGTGGCAGCAAGTCTGGGATGGGGTGACATCCCCTGGGAGGGTGGCTGGAAGCCATCCACAGCTGTCTGGGTGTAGTGGTGGTGCTGGCATCCCAGACTGGCTTCACAGCTCCCAGGGAAGCTCAGAGGCAGAAAGGGAGTGTTCTGTGCTCCCAGAAAGGCACCTCCAGGAGGTCCAGTGCTAGCAGCATTATGTAGCACCCAGGCAGAGCCTAATACAGAGGGGTGTGCTGTTTCTGAAGATACAGCATCCACATTGCTGTGACCAGATCTGATGTTGGTCTGCTTCATCCCACATTCATGTAAATGCAATTCCCTGAACACCCAGAGACCCCTAAACTTTACCAGCCAACTACACTTGCCACCAATCTCTTCAATAACAAAAAAACCCAAATGGCCTAAAACTCCACAAGAAATATAAGCTTTGTAACCCCCCAAATCCACTTCGGTTCCAGGTCATTGCTCTTGCAAGACAGAGAATTTCCAGCTTTTGTCTGGAAGAGAGCTTCACCTCCTGTGCAGTAACCCCTGGCACCAGCCTTCTGCTCCCTGGCGGGGCACACATAGGTGTGAGCCAGAAGTGCTGCTAACCCACTTGAGCCTGGGCACAAGTTTTTTTGGTGAGACTCATGGTATTAACTAGGCTTCCTATGAAAGGATTTTAAGCATGGAGAGTAATGCAGGAGCAGCATGAAACCCACACTGGTTACTTACTGGGAGAGTAACCAGAGCAGCAGCATCTCTATGGCAATGGACATAAGGGGCAGCCCTCACGCTGCAGCTGATGAGTGACAGGGTTTCTAGTCCTTTCAATGCCTTGAAGTGTTTTCCTTCTTGACTCAAACTAGAAGTAGCACAAGTTAAAAACAATTAATGGCCCCTTGGAGGAAAAAAAAAGTGCTGCAATTTTTCCTTCTATTTTTAAGTCTCACTTCACCACAATAGCTCCAATATTTCACTTCTGACTCAAAGGCAAAGTCCGAGGGAGCAGGATATGCTGTAGGGTATCTCTCTTGCCACACTATTCTTCTTATTTTCAAGTTCCTCTCTCCAGGGTTGATCTTGGCAGCAGATCACAGCGACAGCACAGCACAATGTAAACTGGAGCCATTGTTACTCCGTCTCCTGCTCCTCATCGCTGCAACAACATTTCCCCACTCGCCTCCCAGCAAATTGTTGCATGTCCCGTCCTGCTTCCCCCATCTCCAAAATCCATTAGGCTGCTGCAGTTCAGCTATTCATCTATCCCCCTCAGAGGCACTGAAATAAAGTGGTTTCCCTTTGTTAGTTGACATTATGCAGGGTTTTGATGACTGGTCTTGGTGACAGTAGTAAACAACTGTGCTGCAGGGCTGCTCGATGTTTCATGTTATGTGCACTGATCAGGCAGAAAAGGGTAGTAGAGAAGAAGGCAGATATCAAAATGGCCTTAAATTGTTTAATTTTCTTCTATCACCTGATGAAGGTACAGGTCTGGTATGGGGCCAAAAGGTGACCCCTTCTCAGGACCAGTTTGTTGTGCCATCTGAGGAGTGTACCAGTGCTTAGACCAACACTGCCAGGTGGCTTTTGCTGCAATACCAGTGGAGAGCTCAGGGCCTCACTGCTCATCAGGGGGGACTAGCCAATGTCAGCTGTCTTCTGGGGGGTTTGTTTACAAATTGGTGGCTAATGATGCCCTGATACACATACATACAAGGTTTATCATAGTATCATAATATCATAGTATTGATAAGGTTGGAAAAGACTTTGAAGATCACCTAGTCCAACATATAATCCAACTAAAACCTAACATCTATCTAACAATGTTATATCATGACTCTCAACATCTCATCCAGTCTTCCCTTAAACACCTCGAGGAATGGCAATTCAGTTACCTATGTGGGCAGCCCATCTGGGCTCATTCCATCAACAACACAAAGCCAAAGGACACTGCACAGCATCAGCACGATGCTGAACCTCTGCTGACCCATATTCCTTCACACGGGTGCACATTACTGTGGCCCCACCAGCTGCAGCAGAAGGAAGATCTACCAGCCCTGTTCCCAACTTCTCACAGCCATGCTCAGCCTAGGCTGGCAGTGGATGGCACCAGAGATGGGCAGGGAGCAGCGATAAAAGCGACGTCCATGGGAGTTTACCACCAACTTCAGTGAAACAGAATCAAGTCTTCAGTCATTTGGTATCCCACTTTATCAACATGAACTTGTATCTCGCTCTGCTGCTGTTTTTACAAGGGCTATTCATGGTTCAAAGCTGTAGACAATACTGTTCCTTTCTTCACTCACCGCCACCTAGTTATCTCTGGCAGAGTGTGACTCTGGAGCGAAGTAATTTGAGAGAGGAAATACATTGGAGATGGAAATAGCATGGAAGATACAAGGACTCAACTTTCTTGTTTCTATCTTATTCAAGATTATGTTTCCTGACTGAATTCCTGAAGCCGTTTGAGTTGTTCCAAAAATTATGAAAGGAACAAAAAAAATTTTTCATGCACATTGCAGAGAATTCAGAATGGTTCTGGTGACTTCCATGGCGTGGAATGGGGAAACTTGGCTAAAGCATGGAGCATGCGAAGGCCCAGAGCCCTGGAGGAAACAAATGCCACATTCCAATCAGATACATATGTTGGAACATGTCTATCAGCATCCCAGTTTATAGCCCATTGGAAAATCCATCTTGGTCTCCGCAAACATTCAATTTCATAAAAATTCAGTAGGTGGACAGAAAATCATTAAAATGGAAAATCTTAACAAATAAGACTGTGACAGGTTTCTTCAGGTTTAGTTGAAAGAAATGACTGATGAAACGCAGAGGCATAGGTTTCAAATCTTGTGTGTGCTCCCATTCCTTTGACACTTGCTGGATCAGTTCACCTGTACAGCAAGGAGGTTTGTCTTCTTGTCCTGGACTTACCCCGAGTTTCCTAAGTTTACACTACTATTTGGCTCAGAAGCTCTCACATGTTTCATTCATGGAAAGATGCACTGAAATAAGTGCACAAAAACACAGGACAATTTTTATAGTGAGAGTTTTGTAATCTCAACAAGACTTTCTTTCAAAGACTAAAGCCATCCTCCCATGAGCAAATCTGATCTAATTGATTATTCTAAAAAACATATACACAGGTGATATTATCAGGTTTATGAATCTCAGGTGATAAGATTGCAATGAATAACAAAATGAATGAAGAATAGAATAGAAACAAAATGACAGGACAGTTGTAAAAACAATAACCTTAAGAAACAATTCAAAAAATATTATTTTTCCCCACTTAGCTGACCTGCAACAATTAAGGCTAGAAGGTCACATAAACCCCAGCAGGAGGGTGCAGTGACTCTGCTTGGAGTAACCCGCTGAGGGTAGAGTGGTCTCAGGGAAGCATCCCATGGGCAGAACTCTTGCTGCTGCCCCACTGCCCGAGACACTTGCACTGGCCAGGACACTGGGATACAAAGTGGCACCAGGACATGCCCTTAATCCCCTCCATACGGTTGGCGCCATGTGTTGGAAAGCTTCACTGAGAGAGTGGCTCTGAAGGGACCCAGAGCTGCCAAAATGCCCAAACTGAAACTTTCTGCCCACTTTGATCAGATCCTGCATGATCGCAAAGCTTTTTCTTGCCTAATCCCAAATGGATTCCCAGGCAGGGAAATTCATGAGAAGTAAACAGCTAGAGTTAAATAAACACTTGCAGGCCTGTGGCTACCCTGGCAGGGAAAAAAAAAAAAAAGAAACCTGACAGCAAATATTAGCAACAGATTTTTAACAGGTGGAGGAATTATCTTATGTATCTAGGAAAGAAAACAAAACAGGCACTCCTAAATCACCAGTGCTGATTTAAACATGAGCTTTTAAATATAGTGTGTGAGCAGCAAATGAGTTCTAATTGAGGAAAGCTTGTAAACAAACAACAGCTTTCATCTGCAGCATCATGCACGATACAGGCTCTGTGCTGGGGGCTGGATTGTGCCACCACAGCCTGGGCCTGGGAGTGGAGATGGGAACAGGCTCTGTTCTCCTCAATGGATTTCAAGGGCTCCTGGAGCAAGGATGAACAACAGATCTCCTACTTCTCAAGGCCTAGATGGGCAAATGGAGCAGCACCAGGTCAGCAAACCAGGGACATACCAGGATCCTGGGACTGGTCCTTATCCAGCCTCCTGCAGAGAACCAGAGCAATGTCTGGAGGAAGCCTTGGAGCAGTTTTAAAACCACTTTTGAGAGATGTCATTTGACTTGACATAAGAGAAGTGAGGGCTCCTTACGGCACCCATGTGAGCTTCTGATCCGTGCCATGTTCACACATCATCTTCTGCTTTGGAGAAAGACCTGCCCCAACATCCAAGGCCTATTGAGCACCATGAAGTGCCTGAGGAGCAATTTGGGAGTCAGAAAAAGAACGGAACGTGGCTGGAAACAAGCTTCTGAAATATAGGAGGGGCTGTGGTCAGAAAGGAAATGTTTGCTGCAGCAAAGCATGCACAGTTAAGGCTCAGCCTGTGATGCAAGAGCAGGGGAGATACAGCATGTCAGGAAATGTCTATGCAGGGCAGACACAATCGGGCTGAAAACACACAGAGCATGCCAAGGAAGTAACCTTGAATGTCTGCTGGTATTTTTCTCTGGAAAGCAACAACAGGATATTACAAAGGGACAGAGGCATGGACATGGTTGCCAGTGCTTACCAAGATATATAAATTACCTGCCCTGGAAATGAGCATGAAAGGGAGAAGTGTTTATGCCTGGTTCCGGACTAGGGCTCCTTAAAAGGCCAGTATCGGCTTGTAGCAATGCCCCGCTGAGCTGTCACAGTCAGCTGGAGGTTTAGACAGCAGGATGATGGGCACATTCAGCATTAAAGCTCAGCTTTTCCATCAGGTCTGCATGGGACAGGCCATGGAAAACACTCCTGATGCAGGAGGGATGTCCCACAGTGGCTGCATTTTGTGTGCTTCAGGCATCTATTGCTAGGAAGAAGCAATCAGCCCATATTCAGTTTTTGTTTCTAGAAGTTTTAATCTCTCTCTCCTCTGAAAAATGATTAATCGCTCAGAAGAGCCGAACCAGAAACTGGCAAATCAAAGCCACCCTTGTTTTGAAAACAAGTTGCCCACAAACCCCAGTTTAGCAGCATACCCCACAGCAGGAGAAACACAAACCCCAGCAGAATATAGCACCCGCAGCTCCCAACCCAAGTACCCAAATTTAGGCATGTACATAGAGCAGCATAACCCTGAGGATTGCTGGGACCCATATAGACCACCAGAGTCAATGGAAGCAGCAGGTGCTTGGAAACACTGCGAATCAAAGCACTCATTTAGGGCACTAAATATAGAGCAAAATTTAAACACCCAGGCTGGAAAATGTCGACCACGTACTCCCTCCACTGCCCCGGGCTGTGGGTTCCACACACCCAGGCTGCTGCCACATGCTTTCCCTAGAAGGTGCTGGGTCTCTGTCCCCACCACCACTGCTCATTCACAGGTTTTTATCCATGGTGACACAGTGCAAAGAGGGTTCTCCTCCTCGCAGTTTTAGAGGATATTGCTGCACTTGAGATAACCTCACTGGTTTATCAGTACTGAACATGATGTCAGCGGACTGTCAGAATGCCTCCCTGCAGATTCCCTGTGTCTGTGGCGCATTGGGACTGTGCATGAAAGGTTTCCCTGTGCCACCATGGCAGGGACCCTTGCCAGGCCGAGCTTGGCATCCAGGCCCTGGCAAGGAGAGTTTTAGCCCCACGGAAGGCAGATCAGGTCAGGAATGTCACCTTGGCTGGAGCAAGGGCTGATTGGCACATCTGCTGCACAGGCTGACTTGGGGATTCAGCACTGAACAGCCCTTTCTCCTGCCCCCTACATCTTTTAGCAAGTAACATAGAGGATTTTGGAGTGTAGCCCAGTCGTGTAGACATACATCAGTGAAGGGACCACCAAAGAGGGGAGCACTAGATAAGCCACGTGGCAAAAGGAGAAACAATCTGTCCTTGATTTTCTAATCCACAAAGAGATCAGGTCCTGAGACCACATCTAACAGGGGTACAAAAGGAGAGACAACTCCCCTCTCCCCCACAGCTATCATATGCTATTTTGAAATGATACCACATTTACAAGTTTATATGAAACTAACCTCTAGATGCACAAAACTTATTTTTGAACTATTTCTGAACGCAGTTATGCTGCTGCTTTTTCTGGCACTGGCAGGTACCAGGACCCAGAAAAGCTCTGCCAGAGCATTTCCTTTGCTCCTAAAACAATGAGCTGTCTGAAGCAGATCTTAGATGTGGGTAAGGTTGCCGTAAGCGGCATCCCCGTGACGAAACAGAGCTGATGCCCTCTGATAGAAAATAGTGGGGAGAAGCCTCTCAGGCCACTCCCCTCAAACGAGCAGCCACATGTCTGCCCAGGGCTGGTCAGGTTGGGCACAGGACAACAGTCACCAGCCACCCACCCCTTCTTTTGTCTTCCTTTTGTGTCTCCAACAGCAAACCACAAGTGCTGGTGGTGCAGCATGAACGTGGCCATTTTGGCCTGACCTTGGACAGCGTGGAGCTCTGGATACACCACTTTTGAGAAAGATTGTGCCAGCTGTGACTCATTGCACAGATCTTCAGCAGAAGAGAAATGAAGAGGGGTGAACCGATGCAATGTGGTACCTACATAACACTCACCTCTAGATCTTGCTGGTGTAGCATTTCCCAAAATGCAGTCTTCTTCCACACTCACAGATGCCCACATCCTTTTCAGCCTCCTTCCTTCTGGAATATTCTGTGAAACACGTCTGTGAAAGGCTGCAGGGTTAGTTCGTCTACTGCCTTGTGTGCACAAGTCCTGAGCATTGGCATATCTCCCCTGACTTTGCTCCAGAAAATCCGGGTCAGAATTCTCAGGCCCAGTGTGGACCCCCCAAAACCTCAGTGCTGCTCCTTATAGTCATGGCAGAGTAAGTTTCTCCATGGCCCCCAGCACTCAAAACAGCAGGATTCTGACAGCTTTGGACCCTTGCTCTAACAGAAACCAGGCACATGCAGAGCCGAGGCAGGAAACAAACACCTCTATTTCCCACGCGGCCTTGAAGTTAGCATGGGCCAAAAAGTAACTGGCCCACTAGGGACTGTCAAGAAAGCATCTGAAGAGAGTTTAGCCTGTGTAAGGCCAGCATCAGCTGCTGTTCAGTTTCATCAGTGTGACTCCAAAATGACAAAATAATTTGGAGGGGCATGGAGCTCATCTAGGGGAATCAGCTGGAGACATGGACCATCATTGCTGCCAGTGGAAACAGAAGAGATTGTGACTCTAAACTCCAAGATGCATGGAGAAAGTGGTACCTGCATTGTAAATCCCAAGTGTTACGGAGATGGTGGAGACGGAACACCTGCTTGCTGTTCTCACATCACCTTATCAAGGAGCAGTTTCACAACAAACAGAAGGAAATGCTTTTCCACCCAAAACATAGTGCAGTTGTGGAACTCATTGCCATGCAACATAGTGGAGACCTAAAGCATAAAAACGATAATACAATGCCATGGAGGAGAGGTGCCTATCAAATGCCTGGCTCGGGAAGCCCCTAAAACACTGAGCAACACAAGCCGGATGGGTGAGATGGGCTCATGCTGCAGTTTACTGCTCTCTTGCACTTTCTATAAGCATCTTCCACTGGCCACTGCAGGACAGAGGACACCAGAGTAGACAGACCTTTGATCTGCACCATTATGGCTGTTGGCTGAACATTTTCCACCCACAGGTAGGGCTTTGTTAATTAATAGGTGGGGTTATGCCCAGAGTTATGCCTCCAGGCAGAGGGCCAGGCCTTCAAAGGGCCTTCTGTATGCTGCTGCCACAGCAGTTTCCAAACCTGCTCCACGGCTCCTTGCTCAGCCTTCTTTCATATGTAGCCTATCGGCACAGCAAATCTGCCGCAGGGAGAAGTCCCCTCCAACCCAAGCCTCCTTCAGATGGGTGGGAGAAAAGATAGGAGAGCAGTTGAGAAAGATATACAAGTTAACAAGTCTCTCTCTACCACGGAGGGCAGAAGGATTTGCATTTGGTTGGTTTTGGGTTTCTTTTTTTGCCAGAACATTTAAAAGCAACAGCCTCTCCGGGGAACCCATAGGTCAGAAAACATCATGGCTCCCTGGTCACGGTCTTGCACCCTTACAGGATGGTGCATGTAAACCTGGAAACTGATCCTTCTCCCTTATCCACCACTGAAAACAAATAATCTTTGTTCAGTTTTCAGAAAAACACACATTCCTTGTGCCTCTTAACCCAGTTATGTTACAAAGAGTAATATGGATGAAATATACTAACACGAGCAAAAGCATAACATCTAAGTACTACTTAAGGTTTCCATGATTTGTTTCCTTTTCACCTATCTAGAAAAAAAATGCAAGCAGCTTCCTTGCCTTAGAAAGAAATAAACTAAGGCTCTTCCTCTGAGCTTTTAAGGACTTTTAAGGTCATTTGTCTCTCAAGCTGGTTGATTTACATAATCTTCTCATAAAGGTATTGCAAAGTACTCTTTGAAAAGGATGTGCCCCATGTGCATAGTTATAGGAATAGGTTACAGATATGAACTTTGGGACTTGTTATTGGCTACAAGGATCATCAAGATAGCAGTATTCGGTCTGTGTCTCATCCTGATGCGTGGAGACCTTCCAGCACCTAAAGGGGGTTATACAAGAGACCTGGCAAGGGACTTTTGACAGGGGCACATAGTGACAAGGTAAAGGGGAACAGCCTTAAGCTGAAAGAGGGCAGTTTTAGCTTAAATATTAAGAAATTCTTTACTGTGAGGGTGGTGAGACACTTGAACAGGTTTCCCAGAGAAGCTGTGGATGCTCCATCACTGAGAGTGTTCAAGACTGGGCTGGATAGGGCTTTGAGCAATTTGGTCTAGTTGAAAGTGACCCTGCCCATTGGAGGGGGTTGGAACAAGATCATCTTTAATAGGGTCCCTTACAACCCAACCCATTCCCTGATTCTATGAAATTATGTTGATTGTATGCAAAAAACCTGAATTGCTAACTCTGAAGTAGCATAGGTGGGTCTCTGTTGTAACATACACTGCCCTGTGCATTGTCTGTTTCTTCTTGCTCTAGAATTAGTATATCTACAATGTAAAAAAGGAGATCTATATAAACCATCTAGATTTTCTAGATGGATGCAGTCTAGCTTTTGCAAGGGAAAAGGTGAAGCAACAAACCATGAAATTTAAGACTCTTATAGAAAAAACCAGAAAGATGTCCTATGTAGGAATATTACCTATGATATTCATTTATAACATTTGATTGCAAGCACATGTTTACAATCAAGTGGTTGAAGAAGAGATTTTTGCACTTAGTCTATCACACTGAAAAAATACAGGGAGCATAATGTATATCGAGCAAAAGCAAGAGTTGGACATATTCGTATAGAAACATTGTGTACAAGAATGGAAGCCAGAGCAGGGATAAACTTGGAAAGGATTTAGTCATCTCCCATTCCCAAGGGATCCCTTCTGTTCATTTACTGTTCTTTAAGCCCATTCTTTATTCTACCACCTGTGATGAAACAAGGGCACAAGGCTAGTTAGGGACGGCTTTGCAGCACTGAACAGAGAAAATCTGAGCACAACAATTTTTTCAAAGCAAGATTCCAACTAAGTGACACAAACACCTACTTCACTGTTGAGAAAGGAGAAAGAACAAAGCCAAATTTCTACCCTACTCACGCAAAATAAATCATCCAAAGGTCACAGACTGCATAAGAGAAGGGGTGCCAACTCTACAGGACAGCTCACAAGCCATTTGAACTCTTCTACTCTTTCTCCAATGTATCCAAAGGACTAAGATAGCCCACCAGTACTCAAGAACAATGAGGGAGTTAATTCAGTCACACATAACACAAATTCCTCTGCAAATTTGTTACATGCTACTCCAATAGCTGTTGTCCAAGCTACCTCACAATTAGCTTTACAACTGGTGTTCTCTGCAGTTTTCAAGGCAGTGACCAAACTCTTTCAAACTTTCAACAGCCTTTCAACCCTTAGGTTGTTCTTGAAAAGGCATGAGCAAGTTATTTTGCTGTATGAACTAACTTTCCATTCAAGCATAATCTGATCTCAAGACCAATAATTACACAGACTCTTGGAGAACCAATCAGACAACAGCGAACAGCCAAAAGAACTTAGCTCACCAGGTGTTTCAGGTTAACATCAGATCTTGAAAAGAGCATCACAGAAGAAAAAATAACCCCAAACTATTCATTGTGTAGAAAAAAAATAAAATCAAAGAACCACCCATTTATTAGTTTTCCTCATTATGTGGTTCTTGTAACAGATATGACTCTGGCAGCGAGAAGTAAGAGTTCATCTCCTGTAAAATCAAATCAAAAGGAAACAGAACTACTGAATAAGGTGATGTGGGGCATGTGAAGGCATACAAGTTATTTAAGGGCAATATAGAAATAAAACCTGCATAAAATAGATCAATGCTAATTTGTGCAAGTTAAAGTTAGCTTCTCATTCATCTCCCTACTTTACTCTCTTGTTCCGCGTATCTCAGGGTACATAACTCCTCTATCACATGAAAGGCACAAAATAATCCTTGCTTTTCTCAGGCACTACAGAGTTAAACACTTATCTGTGGTGGTTTAATGAATTCAGAGTCCTGGACACAGTATCAGACCCTTGGTTTAGAACAGCAGGTGATGACCACTGCTGTGCCCCCATTACTTTATATCCCCTTCTAGTACTGTGAAGAAACAGAACTGGCACCTTTGGGAATGGTGAGCCAGCTCACAGCTGCACGACAGAACAGCAACAGTCTAATTCTACAGGTATATAAATCTTACTTCTCCTTTTGAAAAAGATAACAGAATCTGATTTTGAAAACTGACTTAAAAACTACTCTTACCAAGATAAAGACAAACAAATACTCTAAGGCAATAACAAGGCAGCTATAAAATTACTGGGATCAAAGCTCTGCTAGGATCTAGAATTCTTCTTTGGAGGTTAATAGCTACTAAGAAATCTGACTTATGTTCCACTTTACCTCACAGGAGTTCATCTTTTACTATATAAAAATATTCCATACAAAGGAAACTGTTACAGAAACAGGCACAGACCTACTAAACTGAAATGGGAGCACAACATAAAAGGTCTGTAGAATAGAGGAGGAAGATATTACTTTAAAATCCAACTCAATATGGCAAGGATAAGACTCTCTCAGGCCCCTCCACACTCTTCTCACCCAAAGAAGCAAAACCTTGCTGCTTAGACAAGCCTTCACTCAGCAGCCAGGAGGAAAACCACTGCCAAAAAGGAGCATCATACACACAACCACAGGATATCCCCAGCTGGATGAGGCCCACAGGGATCTCCAAGTCCAACTCCCAGCAGCTAAACACAGCCCTCATATTGTGCAGGGAGAGTCCCAGTTCAGGAACTGGAGGTGTCTGTGTGTCCAAAGCAGACGTGGGACACCACCATCTCTGCAGCCCATCAGCTGCGTGGGCAGGCGACAAGGCTGCCAAAGCTGGCTCAGGAAGTGTCGGCCCTGGGAGCAGGCTGAACGCTCAGGTTACGGGAAGTACCAGGAATTAAATCAGGACTTTCACTCCTCCTCTGTTTAGCCTTGTCACATCCGAACTCCAAGCACTTAGAAAGCAAACACAATCTGAAGTATCTTACACACAATGAGGGAATCATTTTATTAGATTATGGAAGACAGCAGCATTACAGTACAAAAAGTTACAAGAGTAGCAGAAAAAAAGTGTTTTTTGGTTTAAATACTCAGGATTATACTGGGGAACATGAGAAGGATAGTACCCTTTTCTAAACTAACTCCTAAACCAGGTTATCAAAATAAGTTTTGAGTATTTAGCACAAGTAAAAAAGTTACAACAAACATCATTATAAAATGCTTTAATAAATAGTTTCTTTTCTGAAAGTTTTCTTTTTTTTTAAGAACATGTCAAAAAAATGTACTAGAACAGATGATCCTGCAAAGCAAATCCTGCATTCCTGTATAAAATAACTGGTTTCAAAACATTCATGTTTACATTGTTCATGGGCCAGAGTTGACACACTCAAAATCCATTCCTCTCAGTGACAGGGTAACTAGGTGTATGTAGTGTTATGCTTCTTCAGTAATTAAACTTATAGTTTGCCCAGTTAACAGCAATAATAAAAGCCTCAAAAAAAAAAAAAAAGCATAAGCCTTCCATAACATATAACCATTTTTAATGGGGTACTCCCATCCTCTGAGCTTACCAGCCTTTTTTCCTTTGGAGTGAAAGATGAATAAAGCACAACAGAAACGAGATTGAGGAAAATATTGTTCCCTTCATTAGGCCTGTATTTAAATGCAAAAAAAAGTAATACCACATGTAATTAACATATTCACAAAAGAAAAAAACAATGCCTCGCTATGTTGGTACTGTACAGTAGATGCACCCGTTAGTGTTCTTGAGATGGGCTGAACATAGGGATAAACAAACACTTCTGGATCTATTTACACGTAAGTGGTTATGTTCCAATGTAAATACAAATGACCAACAGATTCCTAACATTGATTGTATTAACATCATTTTCTAATCTGGACATAATACCAAAAAAAAAAGAGTCTTATAAACTCCCATAGAACCTCCTTTTCTGCAACATAAATTAAAAGGAATGACATGTAAAAAAAAGACCAAAATATTTAACTTATTAAATCAAATATACAGAGTGATTCATTTAATATGTACATATTTACAAAAAAAGCACTTTTCACTATTAGAAAATAAACTGTGTCAGTTGGGGAACCTAGAGTTCTCACAATTTTACTATATTGATATGGCAGTCTTTGACAGTTGCTATAGAAAAAGTTTAATCTCAAGGCACTTGTCACATGCTTCAATACTGCAATTCTAAAGTAATTAAACAGAAACAAAAAGGCCACTTTTAAACCACAGTTGAAAGATCTCTATAATTTTTTTTTGTTCCTATTACAAAGTGTGTAAGGCAAATTTGGAAAAAATCTTACAGAAGCTACTAACGTAACAAGTGCAGTGAGCTGCCATTAATAGAGATTCAAAGTCAAGAAAGCAGTTTAAAGTTCATACAATTTCCTCAACCAGGAGGTTTTAAAGCCACCATTAAATTAGAGCAAGTAATAAAAAGAAATACATTCTGTAAACAGTGTACAGTCTTTTGTAATAAACTTTACACATATTGAAAATACAACCTCTCCTCTGCCACACAGCGAGTGTATTATAAGTAAACTTTACAAAAATAGCAACTATCAAAGATTACTCATTTTTTCATCTGACAGTCATTGAATAATTTATACAAGGCTAAAGAAACAAAATAAATTTTATTTATTATTTTTATTTATTTTTTTTACGCAAAATAAAGAAACTATGAACATTTGACTCCAGATATTTTTAGTCCTTGATGCAAAGTGGAGATGTCAATTTTTCCCCTCCCCAGTAACCGCAGGCGCAGTCTGCCTATGTCCCAAATACAGGTTAGTCTCTACTGCCTTCAAAGTTTGATGCATTCACATTTTTTACAGATCTGTTGTCCATTTTGCCTATTTGATGGGATTTCTTTACTGGACTGCTCTCTGTGTCAGACACCTTTGATGGCAAAGGTTTTGCGAGTTTGTGAGAGAGGAATTTGTCCATTTCCTCATCTCTTTCCTCCTCTTCATCCTCCTCTTCCTCATACTCTACATACTCCTCTACTGCATCACAAGTTCTTTTTTGAGGAGATATGAAGTTTTTGCATTCATAACGAATGTCTTTGTTACTGTAAGATCTGTCTATAGGATTTCTTATGGGATTTAAAGGCGCCCACTGGTTATTGGCACCCTCTTCTCTGGGAGGACGGCTTCTCTCTCTCTCTTTTCTTCTCTTCCGAGTCCACCACACACAGATGATTATACAAGTCAGCCATACAATGCTAAATACCGCACAAAGAATTGGAACCAAATAATCTAGAGGGCAAATGAAAAGAAATAAAAAAGTCTTGAGTTAGCAAAACAGGATACGTAACACAGGACACCTGTAAGACAAGCATCCATACTTGACAGATTTTTAAGAGAAAGGAAGTAAGAGGTCTTTACAGCACAATAACTCTCTGCATCAGTCCATCTGGAAGTGCTCTTTACTAATTCAGAGTTTTCCATGATTAATGCTGAGGAAAGAACATCCCATTTGAGATGTTTTTCCCACTCCAACAGAAAAACTGGTCACGTAAGTAGCATCTTTCTCAACCACCTATATGGAAAGTTGGCTCAAAAAACCTCAGTAATAACTCCTAAGAGTCCTAGTAGGTGTCCTACAGAATGTGCCTCTAAGGCGCTCTAGAAGTACTAGCATCACAAATATGTTCTGCATTTACAATTAGAAAGAAGAGTCCTTTGACATCAAATCTACAGACATTCATGTATCAACTACCTCCAAGAAAGTTCAGGTTAGAGCTATGTAACCAAATCCATCACATACATGTAGGATGTTCCAGTTTTACTTCAGAATGAAGCACCAGGATATTGTCACTAAAGATGAGTCTTCACTACTCAGTGAATAAACAAAAGGAGTTGATGCAATTGCTTTTCTCTGCATTCCCAAGCCAAAACTCACTACAGTGTTCTCACAGCCATACAGAGCCATATTTCTTTTGGAAAACATTCCTGAAAATTTATGTATGTTTGGACTTCCCCCTCCGCCCCCTCCCTTCCTCAAAGGCTTTACAGCTAGGATAGAATAACTTTTTTTCTATTCTTGATAAGCAAAATTTCACACATGGTAAGAGGCAACAAGACATGAGGTGCTTTGTTCTTCGCAGAGAGCATGGGATTGTTAAACAGCTCTGCAGACAAATGCTGTCAACCCACCACTCTAATGCCTGATCCAAACGTAAATTCCCTCAGCAGTTTTAAGACATCTGCTTACAGAATAACCTGCAAATGACTGTACAAAACCAGTCAATGTTTCAACTCTAATATTCGAGTATGTTCTTATGTGGAATGTGACACATTCTCACACATTCCCTTTTGGTAAAGCAGGGTGAGTAAACTGCCAACATGGTTGGCCTCAAGGGATCTAAAAATTGAATTTTATCAGTTTGGGGAAGGATTGTACTCACAGGAGTAACTGCTATTCTCTCATTTTTCACAAGCAATTTGACACTAAGCTGTGAATTGAGGAAATACTTCAAGTAAAAAGGAGCTCTTCATAACAGCTTCTCCAAGATTAGAATACAAAGCTTGCATTCTCACTGCTATCACATCTGTTATTTCATCGTATTAAGTAAACTCGTATCTGTGGTCATAACAGGTTCCTACACAGAACTGTCTGCATACAGATTCCAAAAGTCAGACTAGTTTTTCTTAGAACTAGAGAAAAACCAATGAAGCGTCTAAATGATCACCTCCACCTAGACACTCGAGCCTTCCACAGAAAGGAGACTCTCAACACAGACACAGGCCTTTACACCACACTTTTTGGTAGGTTTCCATCTACCTCACCCAATGAATGAGAAATAATAAAACAAACCAAATCAAACAGCAGGAGTGTTCAGGTTACAGTTTACTTCAGAACAACTCCACTTAAAGAACTAGGAGCCAGTGTTGGAAGCCATTCTGCAATAGAATCAGAGTTGGTCAACTAATTTACGAGAATCTTTAAATCTTATAGAGGTGGGAGGCAAAGTAATCCACATACCTTTTGCCTTAGCATTTAACGTGCAATCAAAAAACAAAACCCAGATGCTGAGGAATGTCAGAATTTCAGTTTGATTCTTTGTAATCTACACAACTGCTGTTCAAGACAAGAACAAAGCAGGTACACTCCTCCAGGAGAGCTGAGGAAATACTACAGTTGCCAAGACTTTAACAGATGAAAGGCATTTCCTAGAAGGGAAATGCAAGGAAAGTGGAACCAGGCAATCTACTAATTGTTTGCACTATGGGTGGAAGATCTTCCAGTAGATTATGCTGGCTAGGCCTAGGAAAAAGTTGGGAGAGTCTCCTACCATTGTAAGATTTTCACTCTGGGGCTTGGTTGAACTTGAGCCTACCAGCGGTCTTCCACAAGACAGTCTCCTGCCTCCCCCAGGCAGGAGCACAGGCATGCAAAACCATCAGCCACTCATTTTAGCACAGCTCTTGGAAAGCCAATATTCAGAGATAAAGGTCTCCAATCACATCATATCCTCTTTAAGAGGAATGAACATTACACATTTTAAGCCAGCTGTGCACTAGTGAGAAACACATGTTGAAAGAGAGAGCAAGTTCTACATTATCATGGCCAAGTCTTGGAAGAAGCACTTCAGAAGAGATTGGTACCACGATATTTCTTTCCCCCTCCCCATATTTTTAATTCCTCACAGCCTAAGTGCAGCAGCATTAAGGGCTGAGGCTAGCTTAAGGTTAATGTAGAACTAGAAAGCGTTGGAACCACACACAAAAACAACTCCTGATCTGAAGGTATGCTCAGACTGGAGAACTGGGCTGAAGTCAGAGCCAAAACCATGGCAAGTGTATCTGGGGATATCACATTAATGATAAGGTTAAGCTTAAACTAACCCACAAGCACAGAATCTTGATTTTTAAAGCCATTTTCTCTTCAGTTACTAATAACAATTAAGGACACAACCTGATCTATGATATTTCCCAAAATGAAAAGAAAGATAAGAGAATACTGACAGCAGGGGAACAGAAAACACACACAGGAGAAGTATGCATTGAGAAAGTTACCTGATGATGAATTCCCAACAACGATGGTTTCTACTTTGACTTCAGTTACTGCCAACATAACAGTGCTGTTCTGTCGCTTGGTGATGGCATTTACAATTGTATTAGCAGCATTCTGTATGAGGCTATTATCTTGTTCATCTCGGTGTGGGACAAAAGACTGAAGGGAGTGAATGGGAAAAACAAGAAGTTATTGCAGTCACCTAAGCGTGGAAATGTTCCTTTTGAATCCAGCTACATCTTAATTGAGGTCACTAGGTTGAATTGGACAGCAGCTACAAACAATTCCCTACACGTTTACCATAGCAATAGCATGGCTGGCTCTACCCAAACTGTGGATGCAGTGTCAGACCTGGTGGGTAGCACACCTAACTGTCAATCTAGCACACCTCAAAGGAAATGCAGTGACTTCCATGTTACTTAAACTGATGAGCTAAACTTGGTCACAGTTTGGAGCAGTTCAAGATGTGGATTATCTAGATAGAAGTTTGGACTAATAACAGTCTTCTGTATTTATACCATACACTTCACTCCCTGCATCATGGCTCAGCATGTTCTTTACAGTAGTACTAGTAGGGAACATGCAGTCCAGCTTCTGCCTGGATAAACATTTACTATGCAAATTAACCCTCTTAAAACTACACTATACACAAGCATCAAGTGATTGAGCTGCAAATGCCTCTAAAGCAAGTCTTGAGCTCATTAGTGCAATAGCTAGTTTCATCTACTCAACTTCTTCACTTCTCACCTAGTGCCTTGTATTTAATGAACCTCCTGAAGCAGAGACACTCTACAAAGCAGGGCAGAAATCTCTTCACAAGATCCAATCCAGCTACCTGCAATCATATCTCCTTACTGAGAAGGTCAATAGCCCAAGATTTTTGTCAGAAAAAGCAGGCACCTGTTCACCAATTTGGGTTGAATTACTCTAAAGACAAATGTATCAGGAGGTTGTAGTAGCCTTTTGTCATTAATGAAACCTGCAGTTTCAGCTGGCAGTACAGGAAATTGTGAGATCACAAAATTGCTTTGCAGTCAAGATTAAACCACAGATTGCACCACCTGCATTCAAGTGAAACAAACTTAAACAACCTTTTCCCCAGCAAAAACTAAAACATTTTGGCATATAGTACACGAATACAAGTCTCATACTTACAATAGCAACTTCCACTGCATTCTCTGTGGAGTAAGACAGATCACATAATATTATCAGAGTTCTGTCCCTAGAAACAGTCCTAGTAGCTGGTAAATACCGTATCTCAGAACAGATATTTTCTGTTGTAGTGCCCTGTTGGAAGCAAGGGAGATCATAAGATCTTAGTTCTAGTAAAAAATCATATACAAAAATAAACACCTTCAGTGTTTTTGCAGTTACTAAGGCCCGATGAAGGCAGCACAGAGGGCAGCAAGAAAGGGCAGAAAAGTAAAGAACAGGGCTTCAGAATGAAGGGCAAAAAAAGCTGAGTTTACATGACTATTCCAGTACAGTCAGTCTGATCCCATCCCAAAATGTAATCAGTCCTTCATGACTTAAGAAAAAAATTAGAATACTCAGTACAAACCCCTTTGTCTAAAGACCAAGGCAAAACTAGCACAATTCAAAGCAACAGGAGTCTAGTAATAGATTTTGCAAGTTTATAATAGTAAGGAGTCATACTAGAAACCTTAATCTTCCATGCTGTGACATGGAATAGATCTCTACATACATTATCATACTTCATTATGAATTCTATTCTCACCTGGGGGACTTTGTCTCCGTTAAAAATTAAAGTAATTCTAGCACAGTCATTGTCCAAGTACCCAGAATTAGGCAGACACTTGATATTGATAGGCAGAGGTTCAGAGGCACTGCATTCTCCCCAGTCTGTGCATGGTGGCTGAAAGCATTTCATATACTTCTCCTGGCATTCTTGACCCATGGGACACTGATTATTTGAATTATCCCAGTATTTGTGTAACAGACAAGGTTTTTTCCCACACCACACCTAGAAATTAAGAAGAACAAGGTACAGTTACAGCTAATTGCTCTTATACATCAAATTGAAATAAAAAATGCACATAAGATCGTCAGGATCTACTGCTGACTGCAAAATATCCCTGTTTTGGTACTGCTGTAGTCCTAGTAGCAGATGGAGCTGAGGACATTTCGTAGACAGAAGAGTAAAAAACTGTGCAAAGAAAACCCAAGAAACCACTGACCGGGCATATCTCCTTAGAAGTTCATGGATTTGTCCCACATAACTGAATTATACAGAAGTTTAAGCGTTTGTTTTAATCTAGTCATCTAGGCTTCTATAATTTAGAAAGAGAAATATCTCCACAAAGATTAGTTTCTTCAACGTTTATACCAAGACCCCTGCCAGAGAACGCAAAATAAGCTCAGAGCTGATGTACACTGGTGATAAGCACTGCCACTTCAACCACACTTCCAGAAGAAAACAGTATGCTGGTACCCACAAATTACTGAGGTGAAGCAAGTTTCCAAACAGCTCCGTTCCAGGAGTTGGACTTCAACAATCCTCATGGGTCCTTTCCAACAACTCACAATATTCTATTATTTTATGTAACCCCCCATCTGAGATTCTAGATACCTTCACATATTGTTATCTCCTGAAGACATCTCGAACTTGAAATCCAAACACCATAAAGGGTCTAAAATAGCATTTCTAAAATACTGAATGCAAGACTTAGCTACTACTTTGCCAACAGTAACTAAAAAATTAATTTAAAAAAAGGATGACTAAAGGTGGATAGATAAGACCTAGAAGTTTTAAAATTGGTGCTTCCTGTGAAAGATGGGAGGCAACATTCTAAGTGCTGTTAGTGCTCATCTGGAGCCACCCACTTAGCCCGACGACTTGTCAGCAGCACTGACCTTTTCTCTCTCCAGCTGTCATATAAAGCTGCACAGGTACCACAAATCCACTGAGAAATGCTATCTCAGGAAGGGCTGAGAGGCTTGGAGCACACAGACTAACGTGTCCAATCTGCATTTAGGTTAGTCTTACTTTTTCTGAGTTACAACCATCACAAGTATATACAGTGTATATAAGTATAAAGTCCGTAAGTATACCAAGGCTGAAATCTGTCAATTCATAAACCCACTAAAGTACAACACAAACAGACCATTAACACCCACAGAAGAAGCTTCTTCTAACATGTCCTTCACCTTAGAGCAAACGTTTCGTTTCACATAATGAAGAGCTCTAAAACTGTGTTTGTCAAGCTTTAGCAGAGTGATTTATTTATCCTTTCAAGGATCATTATTGTATTCCAGTTCATATGCCATTTTCTGCAACAAGAGCTCTTAGAGAGCCTGTTCTAGCAGGTAGAGAGCAGGACAGTAACATATGATCATAAAGACAAGTCATAAGCACTTTTACAGGAAATCATTTTTTTTAAGGAAAGAATTTAT
>WEKX01008991.1:0-19437 GCA_013390025.1 Pitta sordida | reverse complement strand
CATTTTGTGACTGGGAAACTGGAAGAGGTAATGAAAACGTGACTATTTTTTCACTGCAATTGTTTTGTTTTAAATTTCAGGAACTCCAGTCTCATGAGAAGAAACAAAACAAATCTTTGGGTAATCTAAAGATCAAAGCAAAGAACACTTACGTGAATGACAAGTTTTGCCTTTCCAGTCATTCTTGCACTCACAATAGAAGTCATTTACCAAATCAATGCATCGGCCACCGTTGTGACACGGGTTAGGAGAACAGTCATTGAAATCTAGAAAAACAGTTATTCAGCTTAGATGATCTAGCCCAGCCAAAGCCAGGAGAAAATACAAAATACTTCTCTATAAAGACAATAAACTTTCTACTATTTAGAAAGACAGTGGTCCTATATAACAGGAAAACACTGATTTAATACGAACAATATGAATTATAAAAGATTTTCTGACAAACAACTGTATTCTCAACTTCAGAAAAAGCTTTTTAGTAGGGACCACAATGTCCTGAAAAAGAGCCCCAACACAGGATATACACAAGACATTTAAGGCTCCCTTCTCCTGCCTTACATTTCAAAATGCAGAATTAAAACCATTAGGTGGCTTAACCATATATATATATATACACACATGCATATATATGTATGCACACATTTAACATACACACAAACGAGTTTTAGAGAAAATTCTTTTCACTTGAGACAAATGTTTTAAGAGGTGGAACAAAACTATTCCAGAACAAACTTCATTTAGACCACACAAAAGGCTCTTTTCCACAGGAATAGCTGCCAAAAGCTTCTCAGTCTGTATTTCACATCTTAATTGATGCATGTCCTGTAATAAGTCTCAGCAAGTCTTGCCATCATGTTTTAGAAGGGGCTTCATTCAGAGCAGAAAAAAAAAAACCAATTGGAGTTTCCTCAAAGGTGACTTAACCACGTGCACTTCTTGGCCAACACTTTTGCCTATTCCCAAGCGAGAATGTTCTCTCCCCCTGAGATAAATCCTGTATTACACCAAAGAACCAGATTCTGCTCCTATTAAAGCAACTCAGACTTTCAGAGCAGCTACCCAAGTATCTTCCTGACAATACTTCTGCAAATGAGACTAATTATAGAACAGAGAAACTGCCCTGTTAATAACTACATACCAACCATCTCTATTATAACAAAGCTGTAATACTTGACCCGGCAGCACTTAGCAGTACTCACTCGTGTCACACAGTTCTCCTTCCCAGCCACTTGAACAGAAACATCTAAATGAATCAACTTCATCGATGCACGTCCCACCATTCTTACAAGGTTTTCCAAGACAATCATTGATATCTATGACAAAAAGTCAACAATTATTGCTCAAGGTTGTTTTCACCTACTTAGAGGAGTAATCTACACTTGTGTGTCTCTAGGAAAAGCAGCACAGAATTGTTACTTCTTTTTTTAAGCACAAAAGAAAAGCTCAAACATCCGTTCTCAAGCCTGGTAAAGCTTCTAGCTGTATTCTCTCCCATGTAGCAAGTTAAACCAGAACATTAAGTTTACCTGGCAAAAATACCCAAGTGTTTAAAAAACACCTAGACCAGCATATACATGCTCCTAAGCTGTGCTGTACATGTGCCAAGTTCCTTCTTTAACATTCTCACACTGGAGAAATCCATGGCTTCCAAGACTGTGCCTAAAGGTAGTGGGCACAGAGACATTCACATTGAAATTGGACTAAAACCAGTTTTCTTTCACAGAGGAAGTGTGAACCACTACAAAGACAGCTGCTACCAGAAGTAACTGCATTTCAAGCAATACATCCAAAACAACACACTATGCAACTTTAAGATATTAATATTTTACGTGTCAAGCTTAATAAAACCAGAAAATTTTGGAGATTTTGGAACAAAAAGAAATAATTTAGAAGACTCCTACTTACTTTCATGACAGTATGTTCCAGTAAAACCTCTGTCACAGGCACAAGTAAAATTCCCTCCTGGTTGACTAATACACCGTCCATGAGGCCCACAAACATTAGATGAAATGAAACGGATTCCTTCTTGGGTAGTATTACTGAAGACTTCTATTGTACAGCTGTCTATTACTGAGAATGAGAAGTGCATCATCAGAATAATGATCTGCACCAACAGTTTTTAGTTTTAGAAGAGTTATACAAAAATTAAAACTAATCACAATTTTATGTAAACCAAGTTAATATATACCTCTTGATAAATAAGGAGCATTTCTACTCACTGCATCACTATCTTAACAAAGTCCAAGTGAGTACAATAAAACCAATTTTGCATTATTCTATTCCCTCAAATACTACTTTTTTAATGTACCACCAACACATTAAGACAGATTTCTGGACAACAGCAGGTACCTTTACAAGAATTGTTTTTGCAGTGGTCCTTGAGATGAGAGCAATTTTTTCCATCATAGTCATCAGGGCAGGCACAGTAATAATCTCCTCCCAGATCATAACATTTAGCCCCATTCTGGCAAGGGTTAGGTTCACAGAAATCAATATCCATCTGTAAGAGAGACCACAGTTAGCAGCAGCTGCTTCATTTCCCACGAGTGAGCAGCAGTATCTGCTTCGCCAAAGACACAGAGGAAGCTAATGAACGAGGAACCTCAAGTGAAGGTTTATGAATCATACAGATTGCATTCCATCCTGCAAGACTGAGAAACTTCAGCTTACTTTAGTCTATCCTTAATGCAAAGCATTTGTGATACTGCAAAGATGCTGCTTTGCAGAAGGCTGAATAAGCACATTCACAATTACTTAGCAATGAGTTACTTAAGCCATTAGGAGACATGTTACTGTGACTGTTCTGGATCATTGTAAGTCACTTCTCTGTCCTTCACACCCACGTACTAAGTGCTACATTGCAAGTTAAACACCAGTGCACTTGTCAGCTTTGTGTCCACCAGAGACTAAAAATACACAGAAACTCAACAAAACCCCCCATCCTCTACAGCAATTTCTCTTCCCATCTCAATTAACACATTGAACTTATTATAAAACCACACAGCTTGGAAGGGACCTCTAGAGGTCAGCTACTCCCCACCTCCTGCTCCAAGTAGGTCTAGTTAGACCCAGCTGCTCAGGGCCTTATTCTTAAAAATACCACCATGACAATTTACACACAGATACACAAGGTATGTTTTGAACTCTTACTACCTGATTAAAAAAGAAAAATTTAAACCTAGCTTTCATAATATAACCTTTAATATAGGCACTGCTGTGGCAAAACAAATCTGCTGCTTTTTTGCTTTAGACTGACACACATGATGCCCTAAATTGATCTCAAAATCCACAAAGCAGCCTCAAAAGGACTGTTTTTACATCACAGTATCTTTCCTCCAAATTGTTATTCTTAAGGATTGCTTTTCTCCCCTCAGGTCAGTTTTTCCTTCTTCACATCCCTCTTGGGGAAGAGATAGCTTTCAACTTTACAGACATGAAATTAAGCCCAATAGTCATTTTGATCCCTATTTTTAGCAGTTCAGTAGCTACATGGTAGAAAAATGCAAAACTAGCCAAAGCAGAGAGAACATAAATGGTGTCAAGTATTTAATTCAGAGAAGAACACACAATTCCAGCCACAATAGAAAAATTTCAGCAAGCCATTTTGTGATCTCATACAGAACATTCAAAGCAAGCTATAAAAAAATAGCTAAGGTCTAAGAAAGATTCTCAGATCTCCTCTATCAGATGTCTCCATTTGTTTCCTTCCATTAGTGTAAATTTCCCCTTCCCAATGCAAGTTCAGTAGCTGGTACTTTAGCATCTGGAATCAATGGTAGATATTTCCTGCAACACACAAGGCAAGCAGCCAACTCCCCCCTATTATTCAAGCACATTTGCTAAAACTTTAATTAGCATTGTATGAATCAGCCCAGAGTAGAGCCCTCAAGTTATGATCCTTATGTAGGAACAGTTCCTGAGCTATTAAGTGCTGCATCAGTTTTATTAAACCCATTGGTATCTGCAGCCCTTTTTAATTTTGAATAGGAGAGCACTGCTTCTTTAATGATGCAAGTAACAGAATGAAATTGCTTCAGCATTTAAGAGAGATCGCTCCAATGTCCTCCACAAAAAAACTTTGGAGCAAATTCAACAAAATTCTAACATAATGCTTCCAGTTGATGTTGTCTTGCTAATCATAACACAGATTTGACTACCAGCAAAAGCCACAAAGTACATGCTTAATGCAAAACAATTTTACACTGAAAGTCTAACATCCCCTCTAGAAAGAATATCTTCATTATCATTAAGCACTTCATGAATGATGAGAAACTTCAGTGTTTCAGATCTGAACTCTGTAAGCACTAGAACTCCACGTTCCTAAAGCAATCTTAAAGAAAGTTCTGAGAGCCAACACTTGCATATCTACCGGCCTTTAATAATTATATTTATTATATACAATATAGATACTTGATAAATAATACACTCCTACCAAACGCAGTGGCATTACTCAAAGGGTAATTCAATTAGGTACTTCAGAGTTACTAGAATGAGAACTTAAAGCATTCTAATGCAACCAAAGGACACAAGTCCTGATAATTCTGTGATTCTGTAATTCCAAAGGAAAACATTTCAGGCTTATGGAATTAAAACACTCAAGCATTAAAACACTTAGGGAGGCCAACACCTACGTGCAACAACTTGTAGTTTATCAGGCTGCAAATTCAAGTGTTATAGCTACTATGACAGCACTGCACAACAAATTTGCTTATTCAGAGTATCAGGTAACAGCTACGACAGTAATGCTTCAGCCTTGGGTTACTCCCATTTAAACCCAGAGATATATTTCTTTCAAGAATTTCATCCATGAAAAGTATTGCAGTAATGTCTCCACTGCCCTCACCTCGCAAAAGACTCCTGAGAATCCCTGTGAACACAGGCAACTGAATCCGTTCACCAGGTCTTTGCAGCGGCCTCCGTTTTGGCAGGGATTGCTTTCACACTCGTTTGTTTCTGTCTCACAGTTTTTCCCTGTGAAACCACGAGGGCATAAGCAGTGGTAACCATTCACTTCATCCTTCAGAGGCAGCGAGAAAAGAAGCAAAAGTTTATTGATAAAATTTGCACACAAAAATTCGAGTGAGTTCTAATTTGTGGATCTGTGAACAGCAATACCACAACAGAAAATTATTTTGTGGAATGAATGCAAGAGTCTGGAAGTACAATACACACTTTTAATATTTAACCTCATTTAACCAAACTCTAATTCCAAACTCTAGAATTCATAACTAGGCAGAAAAAGATTAATTTTCAACATGGAATATAATAAATAAGAGTTACCTTACAAGTCCCTCCATGTTGGCATTGTCCATGACAATCATTAATATCTATAGATAAAATATGCAAAGTGTTAGAATTTGTATTGGAAGACTAAGGTGTAAAATATCAGTTTAGCATAAAAATGAAAAACAAATGATTTTCAAAGGATTTGTCTAGATGTTTCAAAGGAAAGCAACAATGATTGATGTCTTAAGAGATTCTTATTTTAAAAAATATCCAAGAGAAAAATACATTCTATATTTGTATTACGGTATACTAAAACAGTCTAATAAAAGCTAATTTCATATCTAGCATTTTATCTCAAAAGTATTTTGAACTAGTACTTGATAACATTCAGAAATAGATTGAGTGAGTATAAAGATTTATTAGTTATATATACTATATCTAAGCTCATTTGAATACCAATTGCCATTTTAAATAATTTTCAAACAGCATTTTCCATTTACATAAGTTACAAGAATCCTGAAAATATGTATTTTTTTCCTGTAAAAGTATGTGTACTATCACTCATCATAAAACCTTTTTTAAAGAACAAAGCATCCCACTGTCATCATATATACTAAAGAAATACTAACTGATATGACAATTTACTCCTGTCCATCCTGGAATGCAGTCACAATAATATCCACCAATGAGATTTTTGCAAGAGTAAGCATTAACACAGGGTTTCCCCTCACACTCATTAGCATCTGTGAAAGAAGAGAAAATAAAGAATAAAGAACAAACCCAGAAACAGATTACCACAGCACCAAGCAAAGCGTCCATGCAATCCAAGCAATCAGAAGCTCATATTGTACACTGGTAGGGCATTAAAACCATTAATACACCACAGGTTTTTAATGCACACTTGCTTATAGCAGCACATGCACGTTGTCTTACTCTTTGCCAAAAATCAAAAAGGTAATACATTAGTCAGGACAAATCCCTTTCATGGCCCCATAAGCTTAAGTCACTGTTCTGTCACCACAAAGAAGGAGCTACCATCACCATTTTGCAACAGACAAGTTACGGGGCATTATAAGTAAGCTTAAGTTCAGGCTCAAATAGTTAGACTCACTTGAAACTTCTGGCTTCGAGCCCCACTAAAGAGGGGCTACGACACCAATAACATCACACATATTCCATACTTTCTTGAATAAACATCATGCCAGAGACACACACACACAGTTATTCACTATTTAGGACTAATCGCCAGTGGTCTTCAAAACTTCAGAAGGCAATTACTTACCAAGCTGACAAGTTGCTCCAATCCACTGTTGTGGACATATGCACTCAAAAGCATTAACACCATCAATGCAGGTCCCTCCTTGAGCACAAGGGTTAGATGCACATTCATCAATATCTGCAAAGTCAAAGCATATGCTCCATTACGTGACTCAACAGGCTTTGGTTACAAGTTTTTTGAGACCAAGGGGGAGAAAGTACAAACAAACAGGTTTAAGGACAGACTAACACTTCTAACTTTTATTTAGGGTTTTCTTAAATGTTTGAGATAGAAGTTTTAAGAGTTCCCCTCTCCCCTGTTTGCAAACAGCAATAAGATTCAGTTAATCCGCCAGTGATTAACACATTAATTCAAAGGCATGTTCCTAGATCATAACACAAGTTCAGTCAGTTTTGGTTTTGTGGTCAGGGGTCTGCTTTGGTTTGGTTTTTGTTTTGTTGGGATTTTTTTGAGGACAGTTGTTCTATAAAAATGAATAAACCACCTATGTTCAAAGTCACAGGCAACATGCAAATCAATTACACTGATTCACAATACATTTCAACCACTTCCCTGTATTCCAAACCAGGCACTTAAGCATTTAAGGGAGTAAATCTACTGTTCTACTATTTTAAGAAGGGGCAAACCTTTCATGTTCACATTTGTATTTCTAAAAATGAATCCATTCTATAGTTTGCTTTAGACTGATTAACGAACCAGGAATTCTCAAACAAGCTTTGGCAACAGGGCATTTCTTTGGATAGGGCCCAGCTACGCTTTTGATAACCTGTAGATCTCGGCTGCCTCAAAATCAACACTTTTGGCTGCACAGTACCTCCTCTTTTCAGTCTACCAATGCTTAGCTGTAAAAAGACAGGTAAAGTAAAAGGCTACCACCAAATTCCATGCCCACAGTGTGATGTTATCAAGTAAGCTGCATTAACTCTTCCAGCCTAATGGGTCAATCACCAGTAAATGCATACCCACCAATAGCACATGTTGGTCCACTCCACCCAGATGGGCAGTGACACTTGAAGCCTGACGAAATCTCATGACAGATTCCACCATTAGCACAGGGATTAGATACACAAGCATGCTCCGCTGGGAAGAGAGAGGGAAAGAAATTCTTGCTAAATACTCCTCCAGTATCAATTAAAGAGAACTTGTGGTTAAAAATGTCATTGATTAAAATTGACCAAGAGCAGTGGACAGGTGCCAGTACAGAACTTTGGAGCCTCCCTCTCCCAGCTAAAGAGAGTTAAGATTCCCAGTAGGAAACTGAAGCAGGATTCAGCTGAAGGAGCATCATCCTTCCTGCCTAATGACCACAAAGCCTAAACGTAGGTCATGCTCCCTCAACGTCCCAGGAACAAGAAGAGTTCCGCATGAACAAACTGTTTCCAGCCACGCACTTCCACCTCTAGAGTGCTCCAGCTCTTCTTTTAAATTCAGTGAGACAAAACAGATACACCGTATGCAGAGGTCTGAACAGTAGTAGTTTAAGTATTAGAGGTCTGTTTAGCTTCATTCTAATACTGCTCCTTGGAAACAACAAAACAGAGGTGCTTGCAATTCCAGTCAATGCTGCTCTTTGTCACTCCATGTAGGGTGTACCACTGGCAGAAGCAACAATCAGGTTGTGGAGGGATAAGCTCTGCCATCACTTTTGGTGATCTTCCCCTTCCAGAAACCAGGGAAGCTTTTGGAAGGTATTAAACAATACCCTTACCACGTAAGGCTTTCTACTTTTCCTGGCATTTTTAACTTGGAATCTTTCATTCAGGGATGTCATCTAGTTTGAAAGCTAAATTTACACTGTCTATGATACTGAGTACTACTACCTAATCCAGCTCACATAGATCTTAAAAAACAAATGGTTCCCTTTTTCACTGCCTCCTCACCTGAAGGGCCAAGGTTCTTCCCCACAACCTTCAGGGAAAGCTAAGACAAGATTTCATCCATTTTAGCCAATTTTTCCCATCACATTCTACTAGCTGAAGCAAAATTCAAGCTTTGATAATAACTTTAATACCACATAGCACTTTATGGAAGTTCAAAACCTACATACTGATTAACTCTGAAAACCTTTAGCTGACAATAGTTTAGTGAACTTAAGGCAGTTGACAGTTAAGTCAAAGAAAAGAAACCATGTTCTTTCCATCCTAACATTTAACTATCAAGGAATGTCACATTTTGAAAAAAGGGTTTAACAGTCCATCATGACAAAGAAACACAACACCCAATTGAACGCTACATGTGAAAAAAGTTAAATCAAAATCTTGATTTTTCTCCAAACATCAAATCTTTAAAGCAAAAGTGGAAAAAACTAAAACCTGTACACTTGCCCATTTACCTCCAAAGTGGGAAAATAAAAAAAGTCTTCAAATATGACAATTTTCCCTAGAACATGAACATTTTGGTCTCCAGATGGAAAAAAGCAATATTCTATCTTTGTTTTTCACGTTGGAAAGACACAAGCCTGTTAGAATCACGTCACAGAGCCATGCTTCATCACAAATGCAATTTAAATGCTTGCCTCCATTTTGCCAATGGGAACACCTACAGTGCTAATCCAAATATATCAGAAGTTCTATTAAGGTTCAGTTGATTAAAAAACATAGCACGTTTAGCCAAAATCCCACATCACAGTTAAAACTAAAGTGTCCATCACTTCACCTTGCTTAGTTCCTAGCTTGGATAAAATGCATGTTCACCAGCAAGCCAGAAGACAAACTTAAGGGGTATCAGGGAGAAAGGTAACAGGGAAAGGTGAATATGTAACCTATTTCCATGAGACTACAGTCCATTGCATGCTTATATTAAGGGAGCGAAGAACTTTAAGGCAGAAAATATTCTCAAGTTTTGTCAAAACTCAAGCACTTCTGTTGTCTTTAGTGATTTTTTTGAACAGCCAGCATAAGGCACTAGACAGGAGAGATGGAGCTGGCATATCCCCACATATAAAACTGCCTGAAACAGCTTCAGCTTTCCAAACATAGATCCAATATTGACAAGTACCGATTTCGCAGTTCTTTCCAGAATAGCCATCCGGGCAGGCACAGCGATACTCATCTGGCTCAGTGTTCATACAGGTTCCACCATTCAGGCAGGGATGGTGATTTCCACAATAATTCAGATCTGGACAGAGAAAAGCATCAGTCAACAGGGAACATAAATCTTGCCATTTTAATCCCTCGTCACGTGTACAGATGCCTTTCTGGCTTGAACATCATTCCCCCACATCATCCCCATATTCCATGAGCTAGCCTGTCATTAGGTAACTACCCACAGAACAGGAAAGAATGAACAAGAGACAACTACACATGAGTTAGAAGAGTCAGGACCATTCCAAGCCTTTTGGCCTAAACTTCCTATACTTATGATGCTGAGGCACCATCTGCCATAAAAGAATTAAGGCACAGAAACACTCGCGTAGTTGCACACTAGCAGAAATAAAAAGGGGTTAATGAGTTATCAGTTAATCATGCAACTTGACTTATTTTTCCTGTACATTAATGTTAAGTACCTTTGTTACAGAGCAGGCCACCCCAGTTGGTTTCACAATTACACTGCCATGGTTCATTACAGCTCCCATGAGCACAGCCTGGGTAGCGGACACACTCATCACAGAACTGTCCTTGCCAACCATAATGACACCTAAGATGTAAGTTCACAGGTTAAAAGTTAGCAACATGATGCTTAATTTTCAGCACTACATGTATTTAGAACACTACACTTACCATTCTCAAGAACAAGGTCAACTGCTCAATGAGCAACAGATAACAAGACTTTATTTATCCTGTTTATAAAGGGACATACTAGCCCCTCTTGAACATCCTTACTGGAACTCATCCTGCTCAAATGTATCACACACCCTGGCAACAAGACACCACCCAAGAACTATATGCTATGAGAACTGTACGTGAATTAGTTGTTCCTTCACAATATGTCCCATCTTCAGGTAATCATCTCACACCAGGAAAAAAATTATGATTGCTATAAAAAAAAGTTGAAATTACTTTTCAAAAGGAGTCTGCTGACTTAGTGCATCAAGCACCATAGAATTTTTCTATGAAGAGAGATTTCAAGGTAATAGCTTTGCTCCTAGAGTGTTACAGCCTTAAAAGACCAGGGCAGTCAGAGGCAGGCATTTCATCAATTTTCTCAAGGCCTAATTTCTTGAGAGAACACTTTTTACAGATTTGTTCCATTATAACCTCAGTATTCTCTACTGACACCATGTAAAAAAGTACTCTTCGAAGAAAGAAAGAGTGAGAATAGAAACAAAAGCTATTAATAATTCATTTGTTTGATAGTTGATTTTTTCCCCCACAATTTCTTCAGAGACCAGTATCTTTATGTTAATCTGTAACAGAAGTCTGCTTACAGAAGCAACTGTTTATGCTACAGAAAAGTGTTAAAGTCTGAACTTATTAAAAAAAGGAGACCATAAGTTAATTTTCTTTTTTAACATATATTTCACACATATTTTAAGTAACAAGAAATAGTAAGCTTGCTCTTTTGGGCCAACAGAAGAAGTGTTCTGCCTGTTAAAGGATATTTCTTATACAGAACTTAAGACACATACTAGGAACAAAGATGCCTAAAAAACACACTGAATGGGAGTTGGGCACACACATGCCACTGCAGGCCTAACACCTGGGGGGGAAAAAAGCATTACGAATGAAACTGTACATTTTTTAGGTTTAACACTACCAATCTATTATCCACATGATTTGAACATTATAAAAGAAGAGAAAATAAAGTCTTTGGGGTGCAGTGAGAAGAGATAAGGAAGAGATATGCAAACAAGGAGTCTTGGTTCCTTGTGAATGAATCCACTTCCCCTGTTTCAGTGAGCTGGATCGATCCCCAGAGGAACAGAATCACAGAATTAGTAAGGCTGGAAAAGACCATAGAGATCATCGAGTCCAACCTACCAGAACAAGTTGTGCTGGCAGAACAGTATCTAAGTTTCTACCATCTACATCCACAGAAGGAATCTAGATGCACATCTTTGCAAGGCCATTTTTTTTCATATAAAGTTCTAGAACTACCTTGAGCTCTTGGTCCCAATACCCGCTTCCCAGTGCCAGCCCCACAGATGTGGGATCCCTGAGGAGAAGCTCAGCTGTGTACTCAGCCCAGAGGCCTCGATCACTCGTCTGGGCAAGGCTGTCAGAAGCTCGGAGAACACACGTATTTTGGAAGCAGCTTTCTTTTACTGTATTAGCAGTAAGAGGAAATAAATACTGCTCCTGCTAAATTTGATCTCTTCCTTCCTCCTCAAGGACAGAAAAATCTTTTCAGAGGCTGGTAATAAACAATTAAAAAAGCACTTTACTGGCCCCAACCCAAAACTTCATTTATGCCAAACCTGGCACTACTGCCAGTGATTCACCATGACTATCCCAGCCAGAGCCAACTCCCCACCCACATACAACAAACATTTTCAAGAGCTGAAAGTCTGCATCACAAAGCAAATAATCACAATAACTCAATTTGTTCTCCATAGGCAATGGATAACAACTTGCTTTGTTTAACACTGCACTGGTACTTAAAAGTACAAGGGAAAACATCACCACCTTCTAGAACTTGAAGGCATCTTAAGAACCTTCTTGAGTTGGTAGGTATGCTTGATGGCATTAAAATGAAGTCAGCAGGAGAAAGGTTGTTGCTTTTTCATGATATTAGACACAGTCAGAGTTTACTGTTAAAGTTACCAGCAAGCCTGAGGGCAGTAACTGCTTGAGGCTAAAGGCAGACCAAAAGGAACACAGTGTTTACAAGTCAAAAGGTTACTATGTGGTAAACTGATCAGCCCTCAGTTTACAAGGAAGAGTAAATTAGGATTTCCTCTTGAACAGGAAGTCTGGACGCATCCTACATTAGCAGGTGCTAGAGCAGCATTAATTCCACTTCCTTCTAAAAAGATAATGTTTACATGGATCTTGGCTCACCCTCAGAGCAAGATGTGATCAATAAAGAGAAACCAATTAAGAAATGAGTATGTTTTCATCTGTGAGAAAAATATCAAGACAAAACGCAAGGATGAAAAAGGTCAACGGTGAGAGTCCAAAAAGTACAGATTCAAAAGCAACATCTAGGAAAAAAACCCTACAGAACTGCTTTTCAAGTACCAACTACTTCTGTAAAAGCCAAAAGGAAACTGCTTAGTGCAACTAAGAGTGGGCTAAAGTTACTTCTTCCCTCCCCACCCCAGTCAAGAATCAACTGAATTGCAATGCTAAATTTTTCACATCTGACAAAATAAGAAAGCCAAATATAGAGAATCCATAAGGATTCTCATTGTTCAACAGACAAAGAAAATTCTTATTGGAATCAAGATTCTACTTCCTTTGTCCTTCCCCTCTGCTGACTTCATCAGCTCTAACTTGTCTTTACGACCCAGCACACGCAAAATAAAATCAGACCTGGCTCAATCTTAGCCCTTGCTGGGCTATTAGCAGTACAAAGAAGCTACCATAAATAGATCGTTACAGTTTAGTAACTTCCTGGTGGAAGGCTGAAGTACAGGCATCTGCTCCGAGACCAAAGCATCCCTGTGGGTCAGCAGTAACAGTGTTATAAGGAGAGAGGAACAACTCCCTCGTTATCCTGAAACCAAGAACTTGCAGAAGACCTGGTAACTCTACAGGCAGGCTTCACAGATTCCATTTTCCTTAGAAGTGAGTCTGGTGACAATAGAAAATGAGAACTCAAAAGGCTGGAGGAAGGGGAGGTGGCAGGAGTTAGTATCAGCAAAAGTTCTAGATAACATTTCAGTCTTCAGATTAAAAAAACTGCAACTGTGCAGAAAAAAAGCCACTGTTGTCATTGACAAGTAGAGAAAGCCACAGTAATTCAGCTCAGTGTACATTTGGTTATAGTAAGACAGTAGGGCTTCAAGGAGGGGAAGTCCAGAACAAGGAAAAAAAGACATTCTACAGTAAATTTCCATGTGTTTAAAGTAGTAAATGTAGCAACAAAGAATCCTACAGAAGCACTCATCACTACACACAGTTCAAAGGGACATATGTAGTCAGAGGCAGGAGCAGGGAGAAGTGAGGAAATTATAAAGAAAGAGAAGATATGGTGGTTTGGTTTTTCCTGATGTCATTAAAAAGCTAAACTCATCAAATCCAATAAAACAGACTTTTCTATGTTCTTCTGAAACAGTTACAATTCAGGGAAAAGCTGACGGCCATCTTTGCTTTCCTCTGAGGATTGTGTGATAATTTAATTAAAGTTAAGTTGAAATTGTGTGTTCCCAAATCAGAACAAGGTGTAAAGATCCCATATTCCTGTATGTAAAAATATTATTGGGAGAAAAAGACCCTGAGCAATCTGGTCTGTGTGGACCCTCCTTGGGCAGGGAGGTGGAACCAGATGACCCTGGAAGTGTTGTCCAGACTCCATTGTATGATAAATTCTACAAGGGCAATGATATGGAAAGGTGAAGGGATTCTGAGGGTCTGTAAACCATGGTCCCACAGCACCCTGCATGATTAACTCCTCCTTATTCCAAAGTAGGATGTCTATCTGCTAACAGAGCAAAAAGTTAGAGAGCTCTCAAAGGTCAACTTGAACTCAGTTGTTTCTTACTATCTTCACATACAGTTTATTCTCCTGGTTCAATCAGTTCTGGTTATTTGAGAGTCTTGAAACTTCAGCGCAAAAAGTTCAGCTGAAAAACTTCATCTTACACATCTCATCCAATCACTAATCTGCTCTAGTTAACCTTCCAAAAAAAAAAAGTCTTGTAACACATGAGAACAAGAGGATACCTAAAATAAATTCTGTTCTACATCTATCTGCAGATCTTTACCGGCATTTCATACATAAATACACCTAAACAACTAATGTGAAGAAAATAAAAGCTATTTCTGCAGTCTAAGCCAGAATAAAAGACCTAAAAATAAATTCTAAAAAATCTCAGGTAGGATGTAGACAATGTGATAAGCCTCTAAATACCACAGGGTAAACCTTATTGCTCATTCCACAAAGGCTGAAGTGAAGATCATTGTGACATATTGACTTGTTTTTTAAGCAATCTTTTCGGAGAGAGCTTCTACCAATCATGCTTCAAGTTGAAGCTAGGGCCAAAACATTCAACACAGGAAAATGAAGTAGAACAGTGACATTAAGAGCAGAAGCAAAATGCATCACATGGGGTGGGGGAGAAATAACCCTCTTAAATAGAAAACCACTAAATTTTCTAATGACGTGAACAGGATGGTGTTACATAGGCCAGAACAATAGCTTTATATTAGTTATTTACTTAAAATAACTGTAAGAAAGTCTGTTTAAACTTTCAAGAGATTACTTGTTGCATAGAAGGCAACAACATTATCTGTTAAATAGTACAATCCTGAGCATCTGGATTCAAGGTAGTACAGTAGTCATTCATTATTATTTATCACAGAAACATTTTGCCTACTCTTCATAATTGATAATTCTATGAATAGTAAAGAAAAATATGCTCATTAATGAACTCAATTTCATTACCTGAAAGCTTGTTATCTTTTCCTCTTACCTCCAGCATTCTTATCGCACCAAAAGACAAACCCTTCCCTACAAGCTTTTTTCTTCTCTAATAAAGGAAGTTATTGAAAGCTAACAGCCTTCTCTCTGGTGCTATTTAGAGTTTTGAGAATGAGTTGATAGAGAGGATGGTTCAAGATTTTTTAGCCAGAACATTGCTCAGTTAATTTACAGTAAGTAGCTCTAAGCATGTACCTGTACTTGCATTAGTTCCTACCAGGAACATGCTTTTTTAAGTGAACTGCCTCATCATTCCTGTTGATGGTGCATTGGTTCACATCACAGAGCTGTTTTGGAACAAAGGAATTGGATTCATTTTAGGTTAAATTAGGGTGAAGTAAGGCAACTGTATGCCAGGAGCACACCTAATGCATTCCAGCTGCAAACAGGCATTCAGTCCACATGAACAGACTAGAGTCAGCCTAAAATTCAAAAAACTGAAGTGTTTTGGGTATAGATGGTGGGTTCTCAACACTCCTTTGATCTACCGTTCTAGTTCAGCTGCACTACCTACACTACTGTAGACACAAGTTAAAGCACTACACGTTTTTACTTCCTGCACACCAGCTCACATTCACCTGGAAGTAGCACCTCTAGGATATACTCTGTGCCTTCCTACACACTAACCATCCAAACAAGGGATGGTTAGAAGGTGCCTCAGCTCACTGACCAATAAAGAAACAAAACACAGGATTCTTTGTCTAAATTTCATGTGTCTGCCTGTGAAAAACCTTCCCAGCACTCCCCAAAGGGAATGTCCACTAGGACATAAGAAACAACAATAAAAGCATACTGGTGATAATAACAGGAAAGAGAACTTAATATGATGAAAGCTACAGAAATGGCAATAATTTAATAATATATTTGAAACCTGGAGGTGTGATGCAATCTCTTACAAAGAGGAAACGAGATGATGTTCCAGCTCTGGTACCAAGTGCATTCCTGCAGGGCTGAATTAGCAGCCTTATGGACTTTAGAATCCAATATTGCAGGAACTGAAGTGGTCAGATGCCGAAGCAGCTAGCACAGTGCTCAAACAAGCCTTATTCTAGTTTACTGTTCAGAGCAGCTCATAAGATCTCTCAATTCCTTTCTGGAACAACTGGAAGTTCCTCACCTCTTATTTTCTCCCAGCTTTCAGAAGTAGGAATTGTATTCCCTTCTTTTCAGCTCTCTATGACCTTTTACTTGCCCTCTACAGTCTTTCAATAAAACAACCTGTTTTGAGAAGTCTCACTGGATTACCTTGAACCTAAAGATGAGTTTACAAGATTCCAGGTGCCTGTTATAATTTATTTTTTTTTAAAGTTTAGGCAGAGTTTCCCAATGCTGATGTTAGCAATGTTATCCACCCAACTGCCATAAAGACACAAATGAGATATAAACACTATTTGCAGGCCTCCTACTGAAAAGGATATGAAGACTATGCAAATCTAAGATCTAAGAAAGAATCTCTAGAACACAGTCACACAACCAATACTTCAGGTAACTCATTTTGCAACTCAAGCTTCTAATCCTGCACTTCTGTAAAGAAAGTTGAGCAGGAACTGGCCCTTCAAGTGACAGATAAAGTGAACAAAACCACTTGGGAGAAACCTACAGGCCTTGCAGGCACTGTCCGACACAAGAAATGAGCCTTGCAAGCAAGGCTGAAGTGGAACACAAGGACTAGAGAAGGCATGGCACTGGTCTAAGTCTGAGAAATCTGTTTCAATGGGATAAAGTACATGGTTAAACAAAACCAAAAAAATCACCAACACTAAAACTGAATTTTTGTTACATATAGTTAAAATTAATTCTACAGTACATCAGTTCTAAGCACACAAACCTTAATTCACTTCACAAGATTCTATTAAAAGTGCTCGTGCTTTGTTCAGCTCACACAAAATTCACATTAGATAAACTATTAATTATCCCATTTCTAATTCACTTCAGGTAGTCTACACATTCTAAAGAAATTTTTGTGTCAGGGTTGTGGGAAGTAAGACAGGCATCTCCCAGGACATAACTCAGGTCCCACCATAGCCCCAGAAACACAACACAAGCTGAACAGTGTTAGGGATTTGACTCCTTTTGTTTTGCTTTGTGTGAGAAATTCAAACATTCAAAAGAAACAGGAAAAGTAAAAAGATCTCTGAAAACACACATCGTTCTTGCAGAAATATGGCAATGTAGGCCAGATATGAGGCATTATCTGGACCTCAACCAAAGCCATACCACTCCTCTAGATAACAAGGAAGTAAAAGATTAAGCTGTGAAGCCTAGTGACAGGGTATGAGTGGTACCAAACACACTCAGGGCAGCAGTTTTAATTGAGGAAGGAGACTGTCACTTGTGGTTTCTCTATATTCAACTTTGCTGATTTCATAAGGTATTTGAACTCAAGCCAGATATGAGCCATTAGATCAAACTTCGTTCTCCTCTAGACAGCTTAATGGAATTTAACAGAGTACTTTAAAAGATGTAAAAACATACAAAAAGCACCAACATCATGGCTCAGCAATGTTGCTTCTTTGATAATCCTTTCTACTACTTTGGCCTGGTGAAGTCAATAAACAAGATCATTTGGTCGCCACTGCAGAGCAGTGTTTATTGACTTGTTTTACCCATTTTATCCACTATGGGCAAAGATTGGTTTGATTTCTTTTTATTTTATGAAGATGGCAATTTCCCATCCCTACAACACTCATCTAAGTTGCTCTTGCTTTTCTCAAGGATGTATTTTCTCATTATTCGGGAAAACTTTGTTTTTGATGAACTGCCTCCAAAATGACAAACCTATTGCCTAGACCCACATCAGGTCATCTCTACTTATTTTCCATTTTGATGGAAATTCAACAAAAGAGATAGAAAAAACCTCTCAACACTAGTTTTCTCAAAACAATGGGTTCATGAACTTGCCCAACAGATGAGTACAGTTAAAACTAACAGCACATCCTTTATTAACAGTCCAAGGTCACTTAGCTACTTCTAAGATCTGGTTTTATTATAACTTTTTAATCCAAGAACAGATCTAAATTACAGTGGAACAGAAAGAAAGAAGGGTAGATCCTTTCTCTGAGAGCTAGGCTGAAGGCTCAGAGCCACTGCTCTTGCGTGCTCATGCAAGTTGAAGATGGAAACTGTTTTCCAACTTTTCTACTTACAGACACCACTGCAGATTTTGGCAACTAAGTAGCTATTGGCATCAGTAGATTTCCGTGCACCTCACACCCATATTTTTCTCACATTTTAATTTTCTTTTTGAATTAAAAAAGGACATTGTTTCCACCTGTTAAATGACAGTGGCAACTGTCCAAAAACCAGGATGAAGGAACCTAGATTAAAATTCAATAGCACCAAACATAGCAGTTTCTTTTAAATAACAGCTTCCTTTGTACTGCTGAAGATAAAGGTCATGTCTGCAAGCCTTGTTTATTTTTAGTTCAGCATCATTTTTCTACAGAAAGTATTATCCATTTCTGTTAAAAGTGACATTTCTAATAGAGTGTAATAACTGTTACAGAAAGTAAGTTAAAACCAGCTGTGTGAACACACTCTGGTACCAAATCACCATTAGAGGTAGCTGAGAACCTCCAGCAGCTTTGCAAACAGAGTGGCCACAACATAGAAAAGACACTGCTCTCAAACCTGCCGATCACAGACCTATCACCTCAGCAGACAGGCATTAAAGAAATAAGGCATACAATTCATTATTCCTTCCCTCACTACTTTCTTTCAGATTACAGGAGGCACTCAACAAAATACTACTGAGATATCTGGACAAAATCCTTCAATAGACTCAGTGTTATTTTTGTGAGGCAAGTTTAGCTCAGGCAGGCTTCAAGGGAACACCTGGACTTGCAATATCGGATGCTTCTTCACATCAGCAACAGGCTTTAAGGAAAGGCTTTGCTTATATAAGGCAACATATTGACAGCCACCTTAAAAAAAGGTAACATAGCCACTCAGCAGCTCATCTTCAAAGGATTTGTATTCCTTTCTTTAAACCTTCCTCCTCCTCTCCAGCTTCTGCCTTCAGATTCATTGCTCTGATACCCACTGTAAGTTAAAAAGAAAACTGCACCAATCCCTCTCATTCCCCCTTCCCTTCCATCCCCTCCAAAACCCAATAAAAAAGGTACTGCTTTATAAGTTGCTTAAACTTGTTTCTTTTACACCTTTAGTTAAAGACTTCTTGCACTCAAAACCCAAATATTTACAGGCTCCTGGGATGCTCCTTTGAAACCTACAGGAATCCAGAAACCCTTACATGAATCAAAATTTAATAAAATAGGTTCTTAAGGGGAAAAGTGTTTCCTTGGAAGGCTCAAGGGTCAGAGTGCTTCTTCCTGAGGCCAAAATGACACTGGCCTGGCTTTCAACCACAAACTCTATTTGTAACCTAAAAAATTCACCAGCAGTGGTAT
>WEKX01008985.1:257-27193 GCA_013390025.1 Pitta sordida | reverse complement strand
CTATGGAACAGAGAGAGAGAGACCAGAGATGTAGTNGTCGCCCCTTGGGTCCAGAGGACTCATGTTGGGAAAGGGTCATGAAAGACTTTTTCTCTCGTGAGAGAGAGAGGACTTTATGAAAAGGCAGAGAGATGGTTTCCTGCCCTAAAACTGGTCAGAAATACCAACTTGCCTGGCTTTTCCCCTACCCCTGTTCCCCCTTTTGTCTCCTGGAGGAAAAAAGGGAATATGAGATCTGTTGTTAGAAGGAGGGGTGGGGGAGGAAAAGGTTGCCTTTAAAATGATGCATCTCACATTAAGCTCTGATCTTATTAATTAATAAATAAATCCTTTATATTCCCTACTTGTAGCTTGCCTTGTCTTGTCTTGCCTGTGATAAACCTTTTTCCAGTTTTTTTTTCTGTTTTTTTTTCCTGGGAGAGGTTGTGGGTGAATCTCTGGCATCCAGCCAGGGTCAAACCATGGCACCTCCCAAAACTGAAGCAGCTTGGTGTAACAGTGTAGAACATTTGTCCTACTTTATTGTCACCATCAATCCCAACCAAGGCAACAGTTTCTTCCTTTGAAGAAGCAAGAGAGGAAAACTAGCAAAAAGCTATGGCATTTATCAAGATTTGGATTCCTAGGTGGAATATATCCTTTTAAGTTCAAATTCATTTTGGTTGAATATACATATAGTGCAACAATACAATTATTATAATTAACCATAGAAAGAACATAATTTTAAGAGAAAAGATGATTCTAGTTAGGCCCAAGTTAGGCCAGTGTCTCCTGTGCTCTGTAGCTGGTTCAGAGATGCCATTTAAAAGCAATTTCAGACAGAATCAATCCATCTAGTATGGACGTCTGGAAAACATTAAACTTTGGATCCTGAGAGGAATTCAATTTGCATTTCAGAGAGAAGTCGGGGACAGAAACTAGGTTTCTTTTGCCACAGGCTCATGAACCTAAAGTAGTTAAGAAGCTTTTTGAAGACCCATCTTTACTTACCTGTTTAATGTAAGGATAACATAGAAACAAGTGCTTTTACTTAGTGATTTATTGTGTGATTTTAATATTGAGCCTTTTTTATTTAGACCCAAAACCTGACAGAAGTGCCTTATTTCTTACAGATGGTCAATCGCTAATCCGGTTAGGTTGTGATGTTCTTTTTCAGTCTAAGAACAGAGGATGTAAGTAAACAGTAAACATGACTGGCTCTGAGCCAGCTTATAATGTAATAAAGGGGAGACATAGAAAATCTTTGAAGCTATGTTTTTTGACTTGTTTCCTAATTTTCTGAAGTAATCTTGGGAAGGAAATCCCCTTTTAATCAAGGAAGAGTAGTTTTTTATTGAGTTGGTCTTAAGTATCATCTAATGCTTTATTTTCAGGTGTCGTGGTGTAACCCTGGCTGGATGCCAGAGATTCACCCACAACCTCTCCTGGAGGAAAACCTGGAAAATAAAGCTGGAAAATAAAACTGGTCACAGGCAAAAAAAGCAAGGCAACTACAAGTAAAGAATATAAAGGATTTATTTACTAACTAACAAGATCAGAACTGCAAAGGAAGCATCATTTTAAAGGCAACTTTTCCCCCCACCCCTCCTTCTCTTACAACAGATGTCATATTCCCTTTTTTCACCAGGAGACAAAGGGGGAACATAGGGTAGTGGTAAACCAGGCAAGTTGATATTTCTGACCANTTCTGAATTGGCCCCTACATCTTGCTACTACATTTTTTTTCTTCTCTCCCAAATATGTTATTCACAGAGATGTCTCTATCTCTATAACCTTGTATGCCATGGCAACGACTGAGCCAAGAGCTGAGCTGTTAACCTCCTTGCTGCCAGAGCAGCAAAAAAACCCCTAAACCATAACATCAGGAAACAGTTGTGGCATCAATATAAAAAAAATGTGTGCTTGTATATTTCAATGGGATCAGTTTTCTAACTCAGCTGATGAGCAAACCTAATAGTAAGACAAACGATCTTGGGGAGATCTGAATGATAATGTCTTGGAAGGCAAGGATCTGTTGGAGTGGGTTCAGAGGACAGACAAAGATGGTTAGAGGGCTGTCCTATGAAGACAGGCTGAGGCACTGTGTGTTTCAACCTGGAGAAGAGAAGGCTCCAGCGAGACCTTATTGCACCCATCCAGTAACTAAATGGTGCCTGAAAGAATGATGAACGGAGACTATTTAGCGTAGCAATAGGACAAGGGGTAAGATGTTTAAGCTAAGAGAAGATAGATGGAGACTAAATGGAAGGAAGGAATGTTTTATGATGAGCATGGTGAAACACTGGGAAGGGTTACCCAGAGAAATTCTGGATTCCCCATCCTTGGAAACATTCAAAGCCAGGTTGGATGAGGCTCTGGTAAACCTGATCTAATTGAGGATGTCCCTGCCCATGGCAGGAGGATTCAACCAGATGACCTTTAAATGTGCGTTCCAACCCCAATGCATTTTATAATTATATGAAAGTGGTTGGTCTTCTGTATTACTTTGGAAATTTTCAACATCCACACATCTTTATGATGAAACTACAAGTTATTTGTTCTAGAATATGGATTTTTTTCAGATCTGTCAAATGTCAATGATTAAAAAAATAATAGTCTGGAGTTTTGACTTTACGGCTGCACCTTTGGAGTGATTAATTTCTCTATCGTAACCTGTTTCCTATATTCAATTCTTTTGGCATGTATTATTGCATTTCAAATTCCATTAAGATTGTGATTATAGAAGAGAGTAGGTTTTTTTAAAGTCAAGAAGCAATTTAATAACTTCCAGATGTAATTACAATTTCTCTTGATGATCAAGTGATCTTAATTTTTAAAAACACTACTTACAAGTATTTTCTTAGCTTCACTTACGTTATCATGCAGAAGACAAAGATAGTAAGTGAAACAGATACTTTATGACCTGTACGTTATGCACTTCAGAATTTTAACATGGAAAGAAAACTACTATTTTTTGAACCAACCAACCAACCAACCAACCAAAAAAAACCGTCTCTGAAACTGAACAAAGGGACTGGAGCATAAGCCCTATGAGGAGCAGCTGAGGGAGCTGAGGCTGTTTAGCCTGGAGAAGAGGAGGCTCGGGGTGACCTTACTGCTGTCTATAACTACCTGAAAGGGGGTTGTAGTCAGGTGGGGGTCAGTCTTTCTCTCAGGCTACTGGAGACAGAACAAGAGGACACAGTCTCAAGCTCTGTTAGGGGAGGTCTAGGCTGGATATTAGGAAAAACTTTTTCACTTAAAGAGTGATCTGTCATTGGAACAGTCTGCCCAGGGAGGTGGTGGAGATGTTTAAGAGTAGGCTCGATGAGGCACTGAGTGATATGGTTTAGATGATGGGATGGTGATAGGTAATAGGTTGGACTTGATGACCTCAACGGTCTTTCCCAACCTTGTTAATTCTGTGATTCTGTGAAACCTTTTCTTTTTTGTTGTTCATTACTTGGCATTAAATGTTTACCCTTAATTCATCTCTCACATATGTGAGGTATACTTTGCCCTTATGTTTGAAAACTCTGCTTTGGTTGTCATTCAAGAATATTTGAAGTCCTGACTTCTGACAAGATGTATATTAGGAAACACTTAGTCATATTCACATAACATATGTGCACATGCACACAAAGATATTTTTGATTTGCAAGGATGCAAAAGTTTGTTTTTAGGTAGAGGAAACATCTGTTTCTTCTGCCCTCCCCCCTGCCCCATGTATCTCTTATACACTGTTGGAAGAAAGCAGAACTTAAGAGATCAAAGTGACGACCCAATATGGGTTAACAGCTGTGACTTGTTTATTCAGGGTTCAAGCAGATAATGTATAGCATACTTTTGCTAACTCATCATTGCCAAGCAACTTCTACTTTGCAATTACTAGCAAAACACCTGTTGTTTTCTCTAAGAAACTATTATCAAAATATTCTTCTATTTCTGTTGTTCAAGCACACGTTATGAGCTATTCGAAAAGCCTTATGACTCTGCTTGTGCAGTTTCTTAAAGGGCCAGCACCTTTTAGATTCTAACCATCTTTCTACAATACACTATATTTTTTGCTATAGATATAAAAAGTATATCTAAATATATTTTTATATAAAATATATATCTAAAAAACCTATATAAAACCTTACACTTAAAATGTGTATTTAATAATGGAGATTGTTTTTTTGCAGATACACAACAGCAGTCCGTCAAAATGGAAGCATCTGTGCAAAGAGGATCAGCTGGAGAAATTCCTGGGGCAGTATTCTGAAAGAGATCTTGGAAGGCCTGAAAACGATGTTTGCTCCTCAGAGTTCATTTTGTGGACAAGGATGGGGCAGAGGAGGTGGCAGGTTCTAAGGAAGCCATGTAACAAAGTTATCTGGCTCCATTGGAGGCCCTCTGGAAGTTTGCAAAGATTCTCAGTGCTGATAGTTGGAAAATTTTGGTTAAGGGAATTGTTGAAATTTTTCTGCAATGCTCTGCCTATTAGTTTGATTTGTATGAAGTTGCCCATACATGTGGCTCCTGTCCTCTTCCTTGCCTGCACTTTGTTACATGGAAGGAAGTGCTCTTCCACACTGCAAAAGGCAGCAGCATCACAGAGGCCAGACTAATTTGGAGGTGGTATGCAGGTGAGACCTGCATTAATTAAGTGTAGGCAGGTGGAGGAGTCATCCCCACCTGGCACCTCACGCCACACAGGGCCCTGCTCTGTCTTCTACAGTGGCTGTCCCCGTCCCACAGCCCCCAGCAAGCCACAGAAACTGCGCGCCCTCCCCGCGGGGCCGGCCCAGTCCCGACCCAGAGGGACCGCTGGCACTGCCCCTCAGCAAAGCAGATGCCCTGCGCATGTGTCAGCCAAGGAACCTTGCAAATGCTTGAAACTGGACTGCGAGAAATTTTCCTCGCAAATCCCCGGGCTCGCAATGGCGAGGTTGCAATGCACTGGGGACGTACTGCACAGGTAAATTTGAAACTGACCATAGGCAAGATTTTGGTCTAAATAAAAACAGAGGCCTAGATAAAAAGCAAACAAACAAACAAAAAACCCCAGCAACAAACCAAAACAGCAAAGAAAACCATTAAAACAAAATAAACAAACTAACTAACACAACACCACTAAAGAAACCTCAAAAAAAACCCCCACCCTTCTCAGGCACTCTTCTAGGATGAAATTCGGCCTATAGCTTTTCAGGGGCAATTCCAATTTAGTGTTTGCATGCCAACTATTTTCTTCTGCCAGGTGTCTTTTTCAGCTTCATTAGTGCCTCATTCTGACTCATGCATATGTGGATGAATGCTTGTGCTGGCCTAGCATAGAGCAAGGATTAAATCAGGAAAGCATTAATGCATGTAGGGTTAGAGCTAGAGAAACCACAGAGGACCAGGAGAGTTATGAGAGGAGCTAAGAGTAATGAAAACAGACTAGATTTTTTATCTTGACATATTGCTCTCTGGTGACAACTTTTGGGATTTCTGTACTCAGGACTATATCTTTGATTGTAGGTATGGACTTCTGGGAAATAAGGTTGATGCATTATTATTATTATTATTCCCCTTTATGGAAGAAATTTTATTATTTTTATTATTATCTCATTTAGAAATAAAATTATACTATGTAATATGCCTGACTCAATATGTAATTTTGCTTTCTACTGCAAAGGAACTGGGTTTGCATATTAGTTCTCTATTTGAACTATGGGGAGCAATATAGTTGAAAATTTACTAGATGTAGTGGAAGTGTTAGCTCTACTGCTTCAAACAGAAAAGACTGTGAACCATGTGGCATCAATTGATAGGAGGAGAAGGAAAATGAATTAAAGAAAAATGCCATCAGCCCTCAAATACCGTGGTACTGTGGGTCTTGCTGCTCCTCTGCAAAGCCTTCTATCCACATAGAATGCCAGCTCATGAATATGCAAATTTGGCCCCAGTTGCCCCGCCCCCTCAGCTCCGGAGAAGCTGCAGGGAGTTCCTGGAAGTTACTTGCATGCTCAGGGGAGTGAAGTGGGTCTCCTCTGCCCCATCCCCACTTGGGGAGTCCTCAGGAATCATGATGAAAGGGTCCATGAGCCCACACCATCTCCCAGACAAGTCCCGGACTTTGACTGCCACAGCTGTGGAACCTGCAGTAGGCAGAGGAGGCACCACAGGGCTGTATGTACTTCTGAGCCCTCCTTGGTGTGTTCCTCCTGGGGGATGTGTGTGGCTGGCTTGCCAGCACTGGCAAAGCTTCTACTGTTGTCCTGCTCACATGTTTCAATGCCGCGCACCTCCAGATAAAAAATGGTTCAAACCCAGGAACCTGGGAATTTTTTAGTGGGGGAGGGGAGGGGAGGGAAGGGGAGAAAGGAGCTCCAAACAGGGCAGGCAGGGACAGCAGTCAGAGCCAGAGAAGAGTCAGGGAGACTGCTCCCTCCCTCCTGCAGGCAGCTGAAGGCTGTCATGGGACTGTGAAGGATCGTGCCAAGCCATGCAGCACCAGTGAAACCAGCTTGGGACCTAGCACTGGTCCTGGAGCCAGCGGGAGGGTATCATCACTGCGATCCTTCCCTTTGGAGCTGCCACCTCACTTTTACGTGTGCTGCTGCAGGATGCATGTTTAAAGTGGAGTTTCAAAGCCTGTACTCCACACAGGCGTCCCAAGGTTGGCTACACAACAGCCCAGCTCCATTGGCAAGGCAATGGTTGCGAGGCAGCACCAGCCTCAGCCCCTGTCCTGCTCCAACTGGAGTAGTGGGGTCCTGGAGCCTGTATGGTGAGAGAGGGCCTTGCTCAGTCAGTGTGCTCTCAGCAGCAGTGTTCCTAGGGTGATGAAACTCAGCAAGGAAGCAGCCAGCACAGCTTGTAGATTTAAATGTTAATTGGAATACTTGTCTTAGTTAGGCAGAGTGAGAACTTAAGAGCAAAAAACAATTACAAGCAGTGGTGCCTTTGTCCCCCTGGGGAATGGCCAGGTGTGATGGGGGCTATCTCCATTGCATTCCCTTCTGCAGCTCTGTGGCTGTCTCCCTATGTGTTTCAGCTACCCTCACTCAAAGCAGGGCGGGCACTGGGGTAACGTGATGTGGCCACCTCGTTCAGACCGGGGTGAGGTGGGCCAGGCATGGCACAGACATGGACATGGTGAAACTGCTGTGCTGCCTTGCTCGGAGCACAGCGGGGCGGATGCGGCCCGAGCAGAGCAGTGCGCCTGCGGTCCATGCGGCGCGGCATGAGGGTTGATTTGAATATTCATGACTGTATAATTTGAATATTCATGGCTGTCTGTTCACGCAGGCGCAGTTGTGAAATGGACCTCCCCAATCATGGAAAAATGCCGCGTAGTAGTGAAGCCGCAATATGGGAAGCGCAATGTGGAAGACTGTATATTATTCCTATTGTATTTAGTGATTATATCCAAAAACAAGTATCTATGAAGAAGAGCTAAGACATCAGGTCAGGAGGTGGATATTAATGTCTAGATGAACACAAAGAAAATAAACTACTACTTCCAGTTTGCTTAATTACCTTTAAAGTTTTCATGCAATATTTAATACCTATACTTATTACCTTATTATCTTGTGCTAATGCACTAAGAAGTTGCAATATGTGCTGTAAGCCAATGTCTGTTCACAATACACATTTTTATTTCTTCTACTGTAACTCTTTGTTGAAGTCACATAGTAGTTAGCTATGACTGCAGTCAATATTCCTCTGGCATGACTGCAAGATACATAAATTTGGGTTTTATCAAGAATGGTCTGTACTCTGATGGCTTTGAAAAATGTGTGACATCTTTATTCTTAGGCAAAGTAAAATTAATTTGAAAAATTAGCGTATTTTACACTTATTCACCTTTGTAAATGGAGAGAGAATGAAGGAACAATATCTTGCTTAATGAATTTGGAAAAGTTGTCATATACAGCAGTGAAATGCATAGATTGGTGATCTCAGAGATCTCTGTCAGTTAAACCAAAACTGAGGAACAACCCTCAACAAAAAACACCAGTAAAACCTTCCCGCCCTACAGATGGAAGACATCTGTAGATGTAAAACAAGCAAAATATGAAAGAGAGAAAGCAGAGCAGAAGGTTGAAGAAAACTCTTACAGGAAAAAATGTAGTAGAAGCCTTACCTAAGAAGACAAAGATCTGAAAGGCAGAAAGTCATTGTAATGTGCTGTCGTTAAACAGATGGAAAGGAAAAGGTAAGAAGAAATTAATTTGATGCTTTCCACTTGTGCGAAATCATGTTAGAATAATTCTAAAAAATAAAGAGAAGCTGGCTAACACTAAGTAAGGTGCTCCTGGCCATTTAGGTGAGGGGAGCTGTGCACCATGCAAGTACATATTTAATGAAGGTGTACAACTAACAAGCACAATCCTGTGCATAAGTCTCAGCTACTTTCCAGAAGACAGTGATACCTTGAGAAGTTATTAGAGAAATAATTTTAAAGACTAACCATAAATATTGGTTAACTGTACATTTTTATGGTTTGGAATATGTGTAAAATGGCTTTCATTACAGTGATCAAGTCTTGGGACTTTGCTAGACCAGGTGGCTTTATGGTGAGATTGTTTAAAAAACCAAATTTATTAATAAGAAGCTTAATCCATGAAGGACTTGAAAGAAGTTGATAATATAGATATGTGTTTCCAAGAGAAATTTTTAGTCCTTCTGAAGTAATTTCTTCTCCATCCTTTACGAGGTCAAATTCACTGTTACGAGCTCTTGTTATCCTCAGCTTCCTAATCTGTGATTCCTGCATCTTCTTTTTTTAATGATGCTTGCTATGCAAATAGCGCCCTGTTATGCAAGCTTATCTCTAAGTTTAATCTGAAACTTTGTGTATATACATATTTTGCTGTGCTTCCTCTGAGAGCCTGAATGGATGGTCATCACCATGTGTTTGGACAGGCTTGTAGAAAAATCAGCAGTTATTTGACTGATTATTGCTGAAAATAATATCTCATGCCAAGAGCATCACTATTCATCTAATTTAGGCCAAATATACAGCTGCTTTTCTGCTTGTTTGGACTGTAACTACCATGTGTTATGTTGTGCTTGTTTTCCAAAATAAGTTCCTCAGTTTTCCTTTCCCTGCTGTGGCCCCGGAACATCCCCACTGTGGAGGCAGTGCAAGCATGCACGGTGGCAGCAGAAACTCAGAAATTATTCCCTTTGCTCTCCTGTGCTGTGAGAGCCCATGGGGAGGAGCAGAAAATGCTCCCCAGCACTCTTGATTGGCTGAGGGTGGAGCGATGGGCATGACCTGTATGCATATGAATGACCCGCTGTGTTTGTGAANGAACTGCACACAGTACTCAAGATGAGGTCTGTCCAGCGTTGTGTACAGGGGAAGGACAACCTCCCTGGACCGACTGACCACACTGTTCCTGATGCAGGCCAGGATGCCATTGGTCTTCTTAGCCACCTGGGCACACTGCTGGCTCATATTGAGTTTCCTATCAATCAGTACACCTAAGTCTCTCTCCACTTCACTAGTCTCGAGCCACTCCTCCTCCAGCCGATTCGCGAGACCTCGGGGAGGCCCATTCCTTGCAAGGGGTGAGGTATTACTGTAATTTCAGCAACTGGAGATTCTGTTTTAATGCTTTTTTTTTTTTAATTTGCTGTTAGCGTGACTAATGGTCATGGCCATATCTTTAACCTGGATCTCCATGAGAGAAAAAACATAGTTATTTTAAGAGGTTATCTGAAACTGAAGTGGTTCATCATATGTAGGTTATATCGCTGTGGTCCTCACTGAACTAAAATGAGAAGCTTCGTAAAATCAAGATACTCATTGGAGCCTCAGTTCCTTGATTCTTGGAGAATAGGTACAGCATGGTTTATTTCATTCCCCTATATCAGAGAATGGTACAGCACGCTAGGCACCACAACACTCATTGTTCTGGGGTATTTACACCTTAATTTTCTATAGGAACTACACTCCAGTCACAGTCCAGGGAGCAGCACTTTGGTAGGTAGGCTGATCAAGATCTTAGATTAAGTTTTCAGTGTACCTTACATTGTCCAAGTCCCTTATACCAATGTTGAGACAATATTCTTCTTATACAATATTCTTCTTCTTTGACCGACTCTTACACCGACCCCCACCTGGCTACAACTCCCTTTCAGGAAGTTGTAGAGAGCAATAAGATCTCCCATCAGCCTCCTCTTTTCCAGGCTAAAAAATCTCAACTCTGTCATTCCTTATAGGGCTTATGTTCCAGCCCCTTTACCATCCTTGTTGCCCTTCTCTGGACACATTTGTGGATCTCAACATCCCTCTTAAACTGAGGAGCCCAGAACTGAACACAGTACTCAAAATGTGGGTTAACCAATGCTGAGTACAGGGGTAGAATAACTTCCCTAGTTCTACTGGCAATGGTATTCCTGATGCAGGCCAGGATGCCATTGGCTTTTCTGGCTGCCTTCATCCAGATCATCAATAAAGATATTGAACAGGACAGGTCCCAACACTGAACCCTGAGGCACCCCACTAGTGACTGGCCTCCAACCAGACACAGCACCATTAACCACCACTCTCTGAGCCCTGTTATCCAACCAATTTCTGATCCAGCACAGTGGAAACCCATGCAAGCCACAAGCCTACAGCTTCATCAGGAGTTTGTTATGCATAGTTAGCATTCAGTATTATCTGTTCCTTGACTTTGCCCAAGACCAAGGTCAGGCTAACAGGTCTATAATTACCAGTCTTCCAGTATACCACTGGTAAGCCAGGACTGTTAGTATGGAGAGAGTCTTAGCAAGTTTGTCTGCCAGCTCTTTCATCAGCCTAGGATGAATCCCATCTGGTCCCAGGGACTTGTGAGGATCCAAGCCGCTCAGCAAGTCTCTAACTACCTCCTCCTGTATTATGGGGGGGTTATACTGCACCCCTACCTCTTCCTCCGGTTCAGAAGCCCAGTTGTCCTGTAGGCAATCTGTCTTACTGTTAAAAACAGAGGCAAAGAGGGCATTAAGTATCTCTGCCTTTTCCTCATCTCTAGTTACTATATTCCCCTCTGCATCCAATAAGGAGTGAAGGTTGTTGCAGCCTCTCTTTTTACTGTGGATGTATTTATAAAAACATTTCTTGTTGTTCTTTACAGAAACAGGTAGTCTGAGTTCCGTCTGGGTTTTTGCCTTTGCCTCTCTAGTTTTTCTCCTGCATGACTTGACAGCTTCCTTAAACACACCCTGACTTACCTCCCCTTTTTTTCCAAAGGCTGTGCATACTCTTTTTTTCCCCTTGTTCATTCAGGAGCTCTTCTACCCCTCCCACTTGTCTTTCAGCACATTGGGACCACCTGCCCCTGTGCCTTCATGAGCTCATTCTTAAAGTATATTCAGCCTTCCTGGACCCCCTTGCCATTAAGCGTTGTTTCCCATGGTACCTTCCTAATTAAATCCTTTAAATACAGTCAACCCTCTTCCACTTTGTGCTCCCCATATTGCAGCTTCACATCTTAGCAGCGTGATATTTCAGCGATTAAGGAGGCCCGTTTCACAACTGCATATGTGTGATGCAAGAATATTGAAAGTAGATAGTCATGAATATGAAAATCCCCCCTCCCCCACGGCTGTCCACATCTCGGCTCAGCTTGACTTGGCTCAACTCAGGGTGGCTGCCCACACCATGGCAGTGGAGCCGAGCTGGGTGCTCGCTGCTCCCACAGTGGCTCGGCTCTGAGTGAGGAGGCTTCATGGATTTATGATAGATTTACACACTCTCAGGTTAGGCACAATGTCCAAGACTTTCTCAGGGTAAACTTGGCGTCCGAGACCAGACACTGCATCTACCCTGAATATGGAGAGACAAGGTCTACCCACTCGAAGACAAACCGGGACAGCCGTGCTGACCGCTCCCTGCACCTGTGTCCCCAGCCGAGTGGAAAATGGATTTTTCCTGGTGTGGAGTGGCCGCAGGCACTGGGAAGCATTGACACAAACACAGACACACAGCAGAGCAGTTCCAAAACAGCGCTGGAGCACCAGGGGCCAGTGTGAGGGTGCGGGGCACATTTGTGTATTAATGAGCTGCTATTCTGCACAGACAGAGGGCTTCATGGGGCGGGGGCAAGACGCGCAGTACTGTGGTATAGGAGACCTGACTGTAGTCTGAAATCTGCCCTCCGGAAGCCCAGCATGGAGGTTTGTTCAGATAGTTTGGAATTTTTCCAGTTAATTAAAAAAAAAAGAAAAGACAAGAAGATTTTCAAAAGAAAGACAAACTTGTGTTCTTTTTGTGAGAAATAATGTAAATTATTGAGAATATGTCTTATGAGGAGCTAATTAAGATTTCCTGTTATATGATTAAATCAAGTCTTCCAAAACCTGAAATGCCTCTTCTTAGCTTCTGCTGCAATTTACGGCATCACACAGAGCACAACAATTTTTTAAAGCACTTCCACATAGACTTACAATGGCTAAAATCTTTAGCACAGCCATAAAAAAACCCTTCTTGTTTTCATGCAAAAGCTCAATAATGAAGAGTTAGCTACCACCAACACTTGTTTCAGTGTCAGATTACCTTAATTCAAACAAGTCCTTCGTCCTTTCAATCCAAATAATTTTTCATGCTTTTTTCTGGTTAGCAAATTTTGTCAAAATTAGCTTTGTGTTAAAAAATCTGATGGAAAAATAATCATAGCATAGGTTTCTGTGAGACACAGACTCAAGCTTTCATGCCAAAGTATGGTGAGGAAAATGTGAAATGTTCTGATAAACAAAGATCGGCTCTGTGGCAGATGTTTTTCTTGGTTGGAGCCTCCACTTTCTCAATCCTCTGCCTTGCCCTAGGGACCTACTGAAGTATTCCATGACTTCTGGTTGAGGTTTTACACATGAGGAATGTACTATGGTTGGGAGAATTTGTTTTTCCATATTTTTGTCTGGTATGATGTTCAGATATGGCAACAATAACACCCTGACCCAAGAACTGAGAAATGTCATCAGGTATTTTCCTCAGCTGTGGGTTTTATAGCACAGTGTTCTAGTCTGAATTGCTTAAGTGAAATGGTACTGTTTGTACTCAATAAAATCTGTCAAGGACATTTCATAATCTATATTTAATCAAGCTACTTAACAGACCTTGATCACAACAATAAATAAATTTTAAAATGTATGTATTTCACACGCAGAAAATTGTTAGATCAACCGAGAGGTGCTTTTTCCTCCTACAGCTTTTGTTACTAGGGCTGGTGTTTAACAGTTTTAGCACTATGAGTTAGTGTCAGATACAAGTCTAAAGCTGCACTCAGGTAAGCAATAAAGAGCACTTCCATACTAAGTCTTTCCCCTTATTCTGCCCTTGCTGCATCCGTGAACATTTGCTAAAGCTTGGGAGGAACAAAGGTGTTGTTCAAGAGTAAAAGCTTCTTTTTACTGACTGTTTCTTGGCATCAAGGGAAGCCATAATTTTAGATTACAAAGGGAAAAAAATCAGGAATTGAAAGAGATTAGATGGCTTTATATAATATGACTTAGTTTTGCTGCACAATTGAACAGTCATCTTGGTAATTTCTTTTCTTCCTTTCAAGATACTATTAAAATATCAAGATTGGAAAATTGAAATGTTGTAGAATGGCAGCACCTCATGTCTCTGGCAGTTAGAGTATGCCTAAATCTCTACTTCTACTTCTAAACCACTCCATGACCTATTTTAGTAGAATTTTCCTCGTTTTTACAGTACCATAAATGTCTATTTGAATGTTTATCATTTCAGTCAACTGTGGATATGCATCTATGTCACATTTTATAGTGCATGAAGTCTTATTAATTACAGCCTAAACCAATGCTTGACTTATGTCATGACTTTCAGACTTTTTTAGTTAGGCAAAGGAAAATGCAGGATTCCAGACAGTGGTATTCAGAAATGTTCTCAAAGTGCACATTCAGTTTTGGAGAATGTATTTAAGTGCTGGAACAGACAAGACAAGTATTCATGTCCAGTGCTCTGCCACTAGAGTGTGGCATGAGTGACATATTAGTCCTTGAAACAGTTTTGTTACTGTGTAGAGAATATATGTTTCAAGAGCCTGGAGAATAAATAAGATACAGTTGGCCCTATTGCACTTCACACCCCCCATATTGCGACTTCACATGAATATGCAAATCAGCCTTCACAGCTGTGGTGGCGGCTCAGCCACTCCACTTGTCCCGTCCCGGCCATGGCAGCGGCAGCGGCTTGGCCACTCCGCTTGCCTCATCTCGGCTGCAGCAGCCCCACCACTCCGCTAGACCCACCTGGCGACAACCTCCCCGCAGGTAGTTGTAAACAGCAATTAAGTCACCTCTGAGCCTTCTCTTCTCCACGCTGAACAACCCCAGTTCCCATAGCTGCTCCCCATAGGGCTTCTCCTCCAGTCCTTTTACCATCCTTGTTGCCCTTCTCTGGACCCTCTCAAGCAGCTCAACACCTTCCTTTATCTGGGCAGCCCAGAACAGGACACAGTACTCAAGATGTGGTCTGACCAGCGCCGAGTACAGGGGAAGGATAACTTCCCTAGTCCGATTGACCACACTGTTCCTAATACAGGCCNCATTGCTACTTACTATGTTACCTTTTGCATCCAATAAGGAGTGAAGGTTGTTGCAGCCTCTCTTTTTACCGTTGATGTACTTACAGAAACATTTCTTATTGTCCTCAACAGAAACGGCTAGGTTGAGTTCCATCTGGGCCTTTGCCTCTCTAGTTTTTCTCCTGCATGACTTGACGACTTCCTTAAACTCATCCTGACTTACCTCTCCCTTTTTCCAAAGGCTGTACATCCTCCTTTTTCCCCCTAGTTCTTTCTGGAGCTCCTTGCTTATCCAGACCGGCCTTCTGCCCCTCCAACTCATTTTTCGGCACAATGGGACCTCCTGCTCCTTCGCCTTCATGAGCTCATTCTTGAAGAATGTCCAGCCTTCCTGGACCCCCTGCCATTAAGGGCTCTTTTCCATGGTACTCTCCCAATTAATTTCTTAAACAGTCCAAAGTCAGCCCTCCGGAAATCGAGCATGGAGGTTTGGTTCGTGAAATTTCGTCGCACTGCCAATTGAATTTTCAATGTATATAGCAAAATATTGTGTACCAGGATGGCAACTGCTGAAGGAAAATGTAGGCAAATTGACCAGATGCAAATTGTCAGTTTTCACATGTAAATTCTGGTATAGCACAGATGATTAAACACAGAAAACTCTCTCAGAGGCAGATCAGCCATATGTAAAAACCATCTACTTCCAGAGCTATCAAAATATGAACCAGGATTCAAATCCTGAATATAACAAGGAAAAAACCTAGGCTGAGAGCAATAAATGCCATTACAAAATTACCCTTAACTAGAATCTGGTACTCAAACATTTTGATTTAGCTACAATTTGACAAACTTCCATTTTTCTGTGAATCACCATGAGCCCTTCTGTTAACTCATATGGCCGATTGAGTGGAGCCTGAGCAGAATGCAGCACTGAAAGAAACAATCCCAGTGATTTTTCAGTGACTCTTTCAAAGCTAGTAACATGCTTTAGGACTTGCTGTTCTTCTTACCCTATTTTACAGTTGATGTTCATTGCTTCTAATTAAGGTACTACTTTTATCTCCTGAGAGTGCAGAAATGAAGGGTAGGATCATGCCACATAAGATCATAAGTTTTTAAGAAGAGTAACCATGGTTGTTGTTATAGAAAAGCATTTCTTGGCTCATGAGGCACAAAATGGATATGGACTCTTCATTCTTGGATGAGGTACTGTCAGTGCAACCTGGAGGAGAAAAGAAACAGTTAATTCTATAAGTGTTATTTATATTTTTCAGTTACTGTGATGTATTAATTACTATAATAAATTAAATTATATTTTATATATCACAGGTACAATTATATTACAATACTGTGATCATATTATTCAATTATATTAACAAACAATTATGAATCTAAATAGTTATAAATTCACCCCCAATTTAACTGCAACATTCAAACACAAAATTCATGTCAGCACGTAATAACTCATGCTGTATCATATTTCTAAATCTACTATAAATGAATGATGGCATAGATGGCATGTAAATGCTACAGGAGAAAAAAATCTCATTAAATAAATGCAAATATTCCTAGTTGATGAATGCCTACTTAAAAAAAACCCCAAAAACCCTCAAAAATCTTAATATTGCAGAGCTGGTACTAACACATCAAATAGGAGTCCTGTGTGGTTAGGAGGAAAGAGGGATTTTAAATCCCCAATGCAAATAAAAGTAATTTAAATTTAAACTTATATACTTTGAGAAAATTGTTTGGGGACTTAAATGTTACTTCAAGACTGGAGCATATGCTTTTTCATGATAATCAGAAAGTATAGCCAGCTAATTAAGTTTTATCTTCATGCTATGTTGAAAAAAGTAGAAAAGTAGAAAAGAGATTTTTTATAAGCTCTAGAGAAAATAATTTAAAAGCATATTTGACCTCTCCAGTGTTCCTAAAAAGATATAATATTGCATTCAAGAGCTTCAGAACTGAATCAATTAGAGAGAAACAGCTATGTATTTAAGAGGCTCTCCTGTCAATCAGGAGGATTAGTAGTATGTTTTAATGGTCCCTTTCCTAGTAAACTTCCTCTAGATGCTACTAGATATCTACTTAGTTTTTTTTCTATATTCCTATCTATTCAGATTTTAGTCTGTAAGATAGTCTGTAACTAAATTATCTTTTTTATTATCCCTTTTATTAATTTTAAAGTTATGAATATTACTTTGTGAGATTATTTACCAGATATTCATTTATATTTTTTACTCATTCAAAAATCTTTGCTTTGGTGGACTATATAAGGTTGTGTAAAAGATAAAGATTTACAATTTTCTTTTGTGAGTTTGTCAGATTATTGTTACTGGGGTCTTTTTGTTTCTCTTCAGTTTAATGCTAAATTGCTTACCTTTCTGGAAGTTGATTTCTTATTTTTCTTTTCTTCACTTATCAGCTATTTGAACTCAGTTCCTTGGGTATTTTTAAGAACTCTGAACCTATCATATCTAGGGTCTACTCACTTAGACACCTGCTCTGCATGTTTAAGGATCATTGCTGAATATCCTGGTACCTTTGAATAACAACCTTTAAACCAACATCTGTTTTTCATTGCTACCCTGTGAACAGAGAGTTGTGGGAATATTCATTTGGGGTTGGGTTGTAGCTCATTAATGCTTGTGAAGAGATACTGAGAACCAAACTCATTCAAGGACTTGAGAGAATAATGTTATAGCTTTGTTTTGTTTCAGGCATTTATGAAACAATGGTCTTATCTAAGCTTGAGAAGAATGTTAAAATAACATACAACTTTCAAAAAATGAAAACTAATGCTACAGATACTAGTACTTCACAGATGCATTCCAAAATTGGTTTCTCATATTTGTTTTTATTTGTTTTTGCAAAATTCAGGAAAAACAGAAGTGCCACAACTGCTGTATCTGATAGAGCCAATTTTTAATGTCCAGCTGCAATAGCCACCCTTCTGCTGTGGCCATTATAGAAATGGAAAATTAATGGAGCAGGTTTTGTTTTCTCCTCTAAACTCTAAAAATTAAGTCTTTCGTGGCAAACTGCAATTTATTTCTTTTTGGTGGGTGAGAAGTGGAAATTTTAATTTTTATGTTGAATGTGGTGTTGATCGATTGAAAAAGCAAAAAACATCACTTTGTTTCACTGAATTTTATATATATGCAAATCTTCCAACATTATCTGTTTTCCAATATAATCTTTCTAGAATCTTCTCACTCTGTAGCTTTGATGACTGCTTGATATTAGAAATGTACTTTCTTTTTGGGAAAAAAGTCCTTAAAATTGATTATGTTACGGTTTAAGTCTAACAAATCCAGTTTTAGGTATGCTGTTCATATAATTTTCTTTATTATGTTTTTCTATGTAGTAGATTCTCATATTTTAAAAAATCTTTAAGCCACATCATTAAGGGTGTGAAATAATAGCATTCCTCTTCTATTGGCATAGTTTTCTTCACAAAACAGAATTTAAGACTTCTGTATACGTACGTATTCTTACTTTTTACAGCATTTGTCTGTGAATAGCATTTTGTGCTGTAACAGGCTCCTCAGGAAAGGAGTTATAGACAGCAATAAGGACACCCTTGAGCCTCCCCTTCTCCAGGCTAAACAACCCCATTTCCCTCAACTGCTCCTCATAAGGCTTGTGCTCCAGCTCCTTCACCTATCCACTAGCACTCCCAAGTCTCTTTCTGCCCACTCTCCAGCCACTCCACGCCCACGTGATAACTCTGCATGAGGTTATTGCAACCAAAGTGTAGAACCCGACAAGTGGACTTCCTGAATCTCATCCCATTGGAATCTGCCCATCTCTCCAGTCTGTCTATGTCCCTCTGCAGGGTCCTCCTACCCTCTAACAGATTGACACCTGCTCCAAGCTTGGTGTCATTTGCAAATTTGCTTATGATGGACTCAGTCCTATTGTCAAGGTCATCACAGAATCACAGAATTAGTAAGGTTGGAAAAGACCATAGAGATCACCGAGTCTAACCTGTCACCTATCACCTGTTACCTAACCTGTTGTCATCCTGCTACCACCACACCATCCTACCAATAACACACAACCCTAATATCTAGGTCATGCCACCAAGTACATCATCCAACCTTTTCTTAAACACCTCTAGGGACAGTGACTCCACCACATCCTTGGGCAGCCCATTCCAGTGAGAGATTCTTCCTAATGTCAAGTTTAAATTTCCCCTGATGCAGTTTAAGACTATGTCCTGTTGTTCTATCACTTGTAGCTGGAGAGAACAGACTGACCCCCACCTGGCTACAACTACCTTTCAGGTAGTTGTAGAGAGTGATAAGGTCTCCCTTCAGCCTCCTCTTCTCCAGACTAAATAACCCCAGCTCTCTCAGTCATTTCTCAATAATAATAATAATAAATATCAATAATATCAATAAAGATCTTAAACAGAACTGGGCCCAACATGGATCCTTGGGGGACACCACTAGAGACTGGTCACCAACTGGATGAGACATCATTCACCAGCACTCTCTGAGCTTGGCCATCCAGCCAGTACCTAGCCCAGCACAAAATGCTCCTGCCCAAGCCCCAGGCTGGCAGCTTCTCCAGGAGTATGCTATGGTGCACTGTGTTGAAGGCTTTACTGAAGCCCAGACACATTACATCCACTGCCTTCCTGTCATCTACCAGGCAAATTACTTGGTCATAAAAGGAGATGAGGTTGGTCAGGGAAGATCTACCCCTCCTAAATCCATGCTGACTGGGACTTCTCTGCTGATCAAACTGCAAGTATTGCGTGATTGCACCTAGGATTGTCTGCTCTGTAACTTTACCTGAAACCAAGGTCAGGCTGTGATTTCCTGGATCGCCCTTCCAGCCCTTCAGGTGAATGGGGGTCATATTGGCCAGCTTCCAGTCATCTGAGACTTCACCTGTGTGCCAAGACTGCTGATAAATGAAGGAAAGTGGATTAGTGACCTTGTCTGCCAGCTCCTTCATCACCCTAAGGTGGATCCCATCCAGTCCCACGGACTTATGAGGATCCAAGCAGGTCAGCAGATCTCTAGCTTCTTCCTCCTGGATTACACGGGGGCTATACTGAACTCTGACCCCATCTACCAGTTTGGATGTCCAGTTGTCCTGTAGACAGTATGCCCTACTGCTGAAAACAGAGGCAAAGAAGGCATTAAATACCTCTGCCTTATCCTTTTCTTCAGTCACTGTATTTTCCTCCATATCGAATAAGGAGTGGAGGCTGTTACTGTCCTTTTTTGTCATTAATATATTTATAAAAACACTTCTTATTGTCCTTCACAGAAGTGGCCAGTTTACGTTCCAGCTGGGCTTTCGCCTCTCTAATTTTCTCCTACATGACCTAACAATGTCTTTAAACATAACCTGATTTACCTCCCCCTTTTTCCAAAAGAGGTGCATCCTGTTTTTTTCTCTTAGTTCTTTCAGAAGCTCCTTACTCANAATTACTTGGTCATAAAAGGAGATGAGGTTGGTCAGGGAAGATCTACCCCTCCTAAATCCATGCTGACTGGGACTTCTCTCCTGATCAAACTGCAAGTATTGCGTGATTGCACCTAGGATTGTCTGCTCTGTAACTTTACCTGAAACCAAGGTCAGGCTGTGATTTCCTGGATCGCCCTTCCAGCCCTTCAGGTGAATGGGGGTCATATTGGCCAGCTTCCAGTCATCTGAGACTTCACNACCCTAATATCTAGGTCATGCCACCAAGTACATCATCCAACCTTTTCTTAAACACCTCTAGGGACAGTGACTCCACCACATCCTTGGGCAGCCCATTCCAGTGAGAGATTCTTCCTAATGTCAAGTTTAAATTTCCCCTGATGCAGTTTAAGACTATGTCCTGTTGTTCTATCACTTGTAGCTGGAGAGAACAGACTGACCCCCACCTGGCTACAACTACCTTTCAGGTAGTTGTAGAGAGTGATAAGGTCTCCCTTCAGCCTCCTCTTCTCCAGACTAAATAACCCCAGCTCTCTCAGTCATTTCTCAATAATAATAATAATAAATATCAATAATATCAATAAAGATCTTAAACAGAACTGGGCCCAACATGGATCCTTGGGGGACACCACTAGAGACTGGTCACCAACTGGATGAGACATCATTCACCAGCACTCTCTGAGCTTGGCCATCCAGCCAGTACCTAGCCCAGCACAAAATGCTCCTGCCCAAGCCCCAGGCTGGCAGCTTCTCCAGGAGTATGCTATGGTGCACTGTGTTGAAGGCTTTACTGAAGCCCAGACACATTACATCCACTGCCTTCCTGTCATCTACCAGGCAAATTACTTGGTCATAAAAGGAGATGAGGTTGGTCAGGGAAGATCTACCCCTCCTAAATCCATGCTGACTGGGACTTCTCTCCTGATCAAACTGCAAGTATTGCGTGATTGCACCTAGGATTGTCTGCTCTGTAACTTTACCTGAAACCAAGGTCAGGCTGTGATTTCCTGGATCGCCCTTCCAGCCCTTCAGGTGAATGGGGGTCATATTGGCCAGCTTCCAGTCATCTGAGACTTCACCTGTGTGCCAAGACTGCTGATAAATGAAGGAAAGTGGATTAGTGACCTTGTCTGCCAGCTCCTTCATCACCCTAAGGTGGATCCCATCCAGTCCCACGGACTTATGAGGATCCAAGCAGGTCAGCAGATCTCTAGCTTCTTCCTCCTGGATTACACGGGGGCTATACTGAACTCTGACCCCATCTACCAGTTTGGATGTCCAGTTGTCCTGTAGACAGTATGCCCTACTGCTGAAAACAGAGGCAAAGAAGGCATTAAATACCTCTGCCTTATCCTTTTCTTCAGTCACTGTATTTTCCTCCATATCGAATAAGGAGTGGAGGCTGTTACTGTCCTTTTTTGTCATTAATATATTTATAAAAACACTTCTTATTGTCCTTCACAGAAGTGGCCAGTTTACGTTCCAGCTGGGCTTTCGCCTCTCTAATTTTCTCCTACATGACCTAACAATGTCTTTAAACATAACCTGATTTACCTCCCCCTTTTTCCAAAAGAGGTGCATCCTGTTTTTTTCTCTTAGTTCTTTCAGAAGCTCCTTACTCATTCCAGGCTGGTCTTTTTCCCCTACGGCTCCTCTTACAGCACATCAGGACAGCCTGTTTCTGTGCCTTCAAGATTTCATTCTTGAAGTACACCCAGCCTTCCTGGACCCCCTTACTTTTAAGGGCTATTTCCCAAGGTACCCTCCTAATCAACTCCTTAAATAATCCAAAGTCTGCCCACTGAAAGTCCAGTGTGGACGTTCTGTTCATGCCCTTTCTTGATTCACTGTTTATGGAAAATTCAATTATCTCATGACCACCACGTCTCAGGCAGTCTCCAACCACATCACCAACAAACCCTCCTCTATCGTAAGCTTCTAAATAATACTAATTACTGATGTTTCATTAACACATAGAAAGAGTTCTCAAAATCTAAAAATCTGAAAGAAACTGGATTTTTTTTATAACCAAATTACCTATAACCTATTGCACTAATTCCACCTTTACTATTCTTCTGAACAGCCAAAGATAGTGTGTGGTACTGATTTGGAGACNCAAAGAAGGCATTAAATACCTCTGCCTTATCCTTTTCTTCAGTCACTGTATTTTCCTCCATATCGAATAAGGAGTGGAGGCTGTTACTGTCCTTTTTTGTCATTAATATATTTATAAAAACACTTCTTATTGTCCTTCACAGAAGTGGCCAGTTTACGTTCCAGCTGGGCTTTCGCCTCTCTAATTTTCTCCTACATGACCTAACAATGTCTTTAAACATAACCTGATTTACCTCCCCCTTTTTCCAAAAGAGGTGCATCCTGTTTTTTTCTCTTAGTTCTTTCAGAAGCTCCTTACTCATTCCAGGCTGGTCTTTTTCCCCTACGGCTCCTCTTACAGCACATCAGGACAGCCTGTTTCTGTGCCTTCAAGATTTCATTCTTGAAGTACACCCAGCCTTNATGAGACAAGGGGTTAAAGATTGGTGACAAATCTGGGTGGTCCTCTTTTGGCACCTGGCAAGGGCAGGGGACACTCTGGTCCCTCTTTCCTTGGCTCTTAGGCCAAAAATAAACTTTTTTCTGCTTGCAAGCAATTACCACCTTGAGTCCTGACTGATTATCCTTAAATCAGTACAGACTTGGCTAATTGTTGACAGTGCTTTACTTGGTTTTTTCACAGTGTTTTTCTGTTTCTATATATATCACATTTGATTGAAATTATTGATCATTCAAAAATTGTTCTGGATTATCACCAACCAATAGCAACTTCCTGGAGCTGAACAGAGCAACTGAATCTATAATGTGGCTTTTATTTATTTGCTCCATAGGACATAAAATCTGTATTTGGATGGAACACTCATCTCATAGCAGAATGCACAATGAGTGTATGAGTTATTAGTGCAAATGAAACAGAAATTATGGGGCCATTGAACTTCCATCCATGCAAATAAATGACATCAATAGGTGGAATGTTTAATCATACATGACATTAAATTGCACAAGAAAATATTTGGAAGATATCAAAATGTCTTTCCTATATCTAGTACTGCTCTAAGAAATGGGCAGTTTCTCGGCATACACAAAATCTTCTATTGCATTTTCTGGCCAGTAGAAGAGCAGGAAAGGGAATATTAGTGAAATAAACTTGATACTGATTGGAGCTTCAGTAAGGTATTGAGAAAGGCATTTAGGAAGATCTGAATTCTCAGCAATGTCCTGAGTCAGTTAATTCCCTTCTCTCTCAATCTCACATACATTCATATTCACTATTCATACTCAGAATTCACTATCTAATATGATTGAATTTTTAATTAATGTTTGTCAGTTTTCCATTATTATCTGTCTTAAGAAAGACTTCTGGAAGCTTCTTCTAGTTAGAATTTACAGATTAATTTAGCTTGATTCCTAACTGTGCATATGCAGGAAAAATTAATGTCTGGCCTTAAATTCTATGAATACATTTCTATGTAGTATTGAGTTATAGCACAGATTTAAGGATAAAATAAATCTTGGGTTTATTCATCATAACAAAGCAGTTACAGTAGTAATAATTCTTAAAAAGGCATCAGTTTGTTTTACTATGTTTATTCTCTGTGCCTGACAAAGAAACTAATAACAATGAAGTCAAGCCCACATAAAAGCCCTCAGGCATAATCTTTGTCATCTGGAAATCGTTATTATTTCTTCTAATGCTTTGCAATGAGTGATGAAAGGGTTTGAAATAATACAAAAAGAAGCATATGAATAAGTTAAAACTATCTAGTATATCTGCAGCTTAGTATTTAAAATTACCTCTTGAATCAATGGAGGCATTAGATGTGGTGCCAATGCATTCCTTGTGCCTATAATTCTCATAAAGGAAATGTTAGAAATAACGCAGAGATGGTTTTGTAACTAGGAAACTGAAGGATTAAGGAGAACACAATTTCTTGCATTATTTATCAAGTATAAAGTTTTGGAATAAATCTTACTCCACAAGAAGGAATTGCATTAAGTATTTTTTAAATAGCAGTGAGAAAGTGATTTTGGAATGAAATGAAATGAAGATGCTCCTCAGGAGATTCTTTTTTATTGGAAAGAGTATGTTTTTAGAAGGCTTTTCTTTTTGTCCTAATATGACTTAATTACATTGCTGACATTTTGCTTTCTATTCCACTGAGTGAAATTCTCAGGGTCTTTAATTGCTGAGTAGAATTACTGCAATGTTGTGCAATCAAATGGGCATGTTCAATTTACGGAAAATCAGTTCTCAGGACTCAAGGTTGCTTGCAAGCTAGAGAAAAATTTATTTTAGGTCTTGGGAACAAGGAAAAAGCATCTTTTGATACAGCAAAGAGGCCCTTGCTCACTCACCCTTTCTTAAGTTCATCTCCTTAATACATATGCAAAACCAGCTCATGAATATTCATCCTCTTACCATTACATCACAAAATTATACCTTGCTTTAAGCCTTCGACTAACCAGCTCCGATGTTTTACATTCTTTTGTTCCCTGTTTTGATTAAAGCTCTGTTCCATTTATCATTCTGTGCTGGGAAACTAGAAATTTTGCCTTTTAATACAGCTATGCCTCCAGATTTGCAGGTTTTGCGTCTTTTGAGGCTTCCATGAAACATTAAATCTGTGAATTGGGGTCAAACATTAATATGGCAAATTATTTCTATACATATGGCAACTTTGCAACCCTACGAAATCCCAAGGCCCCTTTAAGGCTAGGTGTAGGAGTGTTCCCTTTCACTGCAGTGGCTAGCGCAAGCAGGAGTGCTTTCACAGTATCACAGTATCACAGTATTGATAAGGTTGGAAAAGACCTTGAAGATCATCAAGCCCAACATATAATCCAAATAAACACAAACATTAATATGGCAAATTATTTCTATACATATGGCAACTTTGCAACCCTACGAAATCCCAAGGCCCCTTTAAGGCTAGGTGTAGGAGTGTTCCCTTTCACTGCAGTGGCTAGCGCAAGCAGGAGTGCTTTCACAGTATCACAGTATCACAGTATTGATAAGGTTGGAAAAGACCTTGAAGATCATCAAGCCCAACATATAATCCAAATAAACATAACATCTACATCTAGATCATATAATTCAGCACTTTCTCCAGCCTACCCTTGAACACCTCCAAGGACGGCAACTCAACCGCCTCTGTGGGCAACCCATTCCAAAACCAGATCACTCTTTCAGTGAAAAACTTTTTCCTAATATCATGTCTAAACCTCCCTTGCTGAAGCTTAAGACTATGACCTCCTGTCCTGTCTCCAGTGGCCAGGGAGAAAAGACCAACCCCCACCTGACTACAACCTCCTTTTAGATAGTTACAGACAGTGATAAAGTCACCCCTGAGCCTCCTCTTTTCCAGGCTAAACAGACCCAGCTCCTTCAACCTCTCCTCATAGGGCTTATCTTCCAGCCCCTTTACCATCCTAGTTGCCCTTCTCTGGACTCATTCTAGCACCTCAACATCTTTCTTAAACTGAGGAACCCAGAATAAAATACTTGAGATGCGGTCTAACCAGTACCAAGTACCGGAGGAGGATAACCTCCCTTGACCTGCTGGCCGCACCATTCTTGATGCAGGCCAGGCCTATAGTTCTGCTTGGGGTTGTTATAACCAAACTGCAGAACCCGACATTTAGACTTGTTAAAACTCATCCTATTGGAATCTGCCCATCTCTCCAGTGTGTCCAGGTCTCTCTGCAGGGCCCTCCTACCCTCTAACAGATCAAGATGTACTCCAAGCTTGGTGTCATCTGCAAATTTGCTCATGATGAACTCAATCCCATAATCAATATAATCAATGAAGATGTTAAACAGGACCGAACCCAACACCGACCCTTGGGGGACACCACTAGTAACTGATCGCCAGCTAGATGTGACACCATTTACTACCACTCTCTGGGCTCTACCATCCAACCAGTTCCTGACCCAGCAGAGAGTATTCCTATCAAAGCCCCTTGCTGCAATCTTCCCCGGGAGTATATCATGGGAGACTGTGTCAAATGCTTAACTGAAGGACAGGTACACCACATCCACAGCCTTCCTCTCATCCACTAGGTGAGTTGCTTGATCATAAAAAGAGATCAGGTTGGTCAAGCAAGTCCTACCCCTCCTAAATCCATGCTGATTGGGCCTGATCTCTTGGCCATCCTGTAGGTGTTGCATGATAGCGCTCTGCACTGTCTGTTCCATAATTTTGCCCGGAACTGAGGTGAGGCTAACAGGTCTGTAGTTTCCTGGATCATCCTTCTGACCCTTTTTGTGTATGGGGGTCACATTCTCTAACTTNTCATTTCATGATCACTGCCTCCCAGACAGCCTCCGACGACCACATCTCCCACCAGGTCCTCCTTACTAGTAAACAGCAGATTAAGAAAAGCCTCACCCCTGATAGGCTCACCGACCAATTGTGACAAGAAGCAGTCCTCTATACACTGAACAAACCTTCTGAACTGCCTCCTCTCTGCTGTGTTAAGTTCCCAGCAAATATCTGGGAGATTGAAGTCACCTAGGAGAATTAGGAGATTGAAGTCACCTAGGAGATGGCGATCTTGAGATGTCCTCCAACTGTCTGTAAAACATTTAATCAACATCTTCATACTGATCACACTCCAATCACAATGTCGATCTTGTTAGTTAACCCTGAGATCTGAACCCATAGACTCTCAAATCTGTCATCCCTAATCTCAAGTTCCATGACATCCAGAACTTCTGGCAACATACGTGGCCACACCCCGCCCCGCTTCTGCCTCGTCTATCTCTCCTGAATAGTTTATACCCATACAACTCAACACTCCAGTCGTATAACTCATCCCACCATGTTTCAGTGATGGCAATTATATCATATCTTTCCTTGTAGAAGAATGGTTAGAATCAAAAGGCCACGGCCCCTTTAAGAAACTGCACAAACTCAAGTTTGAGGCTTGAAACTCAGGCTCAAGGAT
>WEKX01008984.1:0-11127 GCA_013390025.1 Pitta sordida | reverse complement strand
TTCAGTCTGGAGAAGAGGAGGCTGAGGGGAGACCTTATCGCTCTCTACAACTACCTGAAAGGGAGGTGTAGCCAGCTGGGTGCCGGTCTCTTCTCTCTGGCTACAAGTGACAGAACAAGAGGACACAGTCTTAAACTGCGTCAGGGGAGATTTAGACTCGACATTAGAAGGAACTTTTTCACAGAGAGGGTGATCTCTCAGTGGAATGGGCTGCCCAAGGAGGTGGTGGAATCACCGTCCCTAGAGGTGTTTAAGAAAAGGTTGGATGATGTACTTGGTGGCATGACCTAGATATTAGGGTAGTGTGTTATAGGTAGGATGGTGTGTTGGTAGTAGGATGGCAACAGGATAGGTTAGGTTAGGTAACTGGTTTGACTAGATTAGATTAGGTAATAGGGGATAGGTTGGACTTGATGATCTCTAAGGTCTTTTCCAACCTTACTGATTCTGTGATTCTGTGACAAGAAGTCATAGTCTTAAGCTTCAGCAGGGTAAGTTTAGGCTTGATATTAGGAAAAGATTTTTTACTGAAAGAGTGATTCGGATGTGGAATGGGTTGCCCACGGAGGTGGTTGAGTCACCAACCCTGGATGTGCTCAAGGGGAGGCTGGACGAGGTGCTGAGTGATATGATCTAGATGTAGAGGATAGGTTAGTTGGATTATAGGTTGGACTAGATGATCTTCAAGGTGCTTTTCAGCCTTATCTATACTGTGATACTGTGATACTGTGATTCACTCCTATGGAAGATGTTATTTGCAGTTCAAAGTATGCTTCCTGTGAAACATATTTTAGATTTGTGAAGAATGGCAAAGACCTTGATTAACTTTTCACCAGAAGTTTGTATCATCTGCATACAAATTACTTCATTTCCAGAGTTTTCAAATATGGGCTTATTAATTTGGCTGCTTGGAACACATCACTGGAACTGGAAGTAATTAGATTCCATGTGTCATACATGCATCAATAAATATTTAGAAAGTACTCTGCATCTCCTGTGATATGCTAAGTTGCTTTATCCTCTAAATCATTTGTCACAACAGCAACCAACATATTCTTATACAGTGATCCCTTGAATTTTGCAGGGGATTGGTACTGGGGGAATGCTGCAAAACCCGGATTCCATGAAGAACAGCAGATCATACATATGCAAACAAGCCACACCCATCACCCTGCCCCCCCTCCGCCCTGGAGTGCCAGGGAGCTTTCCTGGCACCTCCCTGCGCTGTGTGACAGGACAGGGGAGTGAAGGGGATCTCTTCTGCCCTTCCCATATGTGGCAGGCAAGGATGAGGGAGCAAGGGGAAGGTCGCTGACGTGCCCTGACATGGGAGGGTCCTGTCTGTCCCTTCCCTCCCTCGGCAAGGTGGGCACACCTTCCCGGGGCCACCCTGGGCGGCAGCAGGTGCTCGGTGCAGCCCTGAGACTGCACAGGATGGCAGAGTTTGCTTGGTGTGGCCCCGAGACTTCAAATGGCAGCACAGCTTGCTGGGTGCAGCCCGAAGACTGCGCAGGGTGGCAGCGAGGGTGCAGTGCCACCTCAAGACTCCGGCGCAGCACTCCGCCAAGCCCCCATCCCTCCACAGCCCCAGGGCAAGCAACTCCAGGTGGTCTCCTCTTCCCCTCTCTGGCAAGGCAGGCAGGGATGGAGGAGCGTATGAAAGCTCCTGCCATGCCCCAGTGTGGGAAATTATTGTCTGCCACTTGCCTCCCCAATGAGGTGAGCAGCTTTGAGCGTGGGCTGTCCTGGATGGGAACACGGCTTTGAGCGTGCTGTCCTGTGGTGAAGTTGACACAGTATGTATAAAGCATACACTCATAATGGAGGGAGTCCGGCCGACCCCCGAGTGAGCCACCCCGCCCTCCGGGGCGTGCCAATCCTGCCCCCTTGGCGCAGCAGAGGCACTCTGCACATGTGCACATGGAAAAATGCCACGAAGAATCAAGTGAAGTCTATGGTGTCTTCGCTGGAAAAATACTTGATGCGTGAAGAGGTGAGAGATTACTGTATTTGGCTTATTCTGTTAATCATACACAAATCTTTTTCTGAAAAGACTTGTTAGGTAGCGTGTATTTGGTTTGGTCATAATGGAGAAACATTCCCTGCTTCATAGAGGATAAGGATTTGCCAAAGAATTTTCATAAATGCAACTTTTAAGGGGCTATTTGGAGTAGATTGGATATGGTGTCATATATCAATACACAGCAGTCCCATATACAGATGCAAATAAGTTCCAATTAAAAGCCTTTTGCAACAAGCTGCAAAAGAAATAAGACTGATACCCTCTATTAAGTTATTACTGATGACTCATGAGTGACATATTAAACAAAAACATCTGAAAGATCACAGAATATTCTGAGTTGGAAGGGACCCACAACAATCATCGAGTCCAACTCTTAAACGGCACCACTGCCTCCCCAGAGAGGAATCGGACCCCAGTCTCCTGCGTGAGAGGTGTGGACACTCACCACTGTACTAAAGTGGATTTTCTCAGAACAATATATATTTTACATTCAGAGAGCTATCTATATAATGCTCAGTACCTTTGCAGAGAGTACAGACTTTCCAGTGAGAGGAAGAAATACCATCTTAGCCTTCTATATTATATAGAAGAAGCACAAGTAATTTAGTATTCAGAAAATGCTGTCCAGATTTGAAATGGGCAGATTTTACAGTAACAAAAGTCTATTACAGTCACTAGAAATGTTTTGCTGTGTTAATTAACAAAGAAAATGGAATCATAAACTAGATATCAAGACCAAGAGGGTATTTTATGCCTAATGTATTAACAGGCATTTGCTCACAAGTTCTTTTCAAGAAACCCTTTAAAATGTGTATTCCACTGAGAAGCTCACAGTTCACATCGTATTTCAACAGAAACATTTACTAGTAGAATTGAGAACATAAGAGTGGCTCCTCAGTATGGTACTTTTGAAGAAAAAAACATGCTTTAAGAAATTATTTTGAAATAANTTAGTTGGATTATAGGTTGGACTAGATGATCTTCAAGGTGCTTTTCAGCCTTATCTATACTGTGATACTGTGATACTGTGATTCACTCCTATGGAAGATGTTATTTGCAGTTCAAAGTATGCTTCCTGTGAAACATATTTTAGATTTGTGAAGAATGGCAAAGACCTTGATTAACTTTTCACCAGAAGTTTGTATCATCTGCATACAAATTACTTCATTTCCAGAGTTTTCAAATATGGGCTTATTAATTTGGCTGCTTGGAACACATCACTGGAACTGGAAGTAATTAGATTCCATGTGTCATACATGCATCAATAAATATTTAGAAAGTACTCTGCATCTCCTGTGATATGCTAAGTTGCTTTATCCTCTAAATCATTTGTCACAACAGCAACCAACATATTCTTATACAGTGATCCCTTGAATTTTGCAGGGGATTGGTACTGGGGGAATGCTGCAAAACCCGGATTCCATGAAGAACAGCAGATCATACATATGCAAACAAGCCACACCCATCACCCTGCCCCCCCTCCGCCCTGGAGTGCCAGGGAGCTTTCCTGGCACCTCCCTGCGCTGTGTGACAGGACAGGGGAGTGAAGGGGATCTCTTCTGCCCTTCCCATATGTGGCAGGCAAGGATGAGGGAGCAAGGGGAAGGTCGCTGACGTGCCCTGACATGGGAGGGTCCTGTCTGTCCCTTCCCTCCCTCGGCAAGGTGGGCACACCTTCCCGGGGCCACCCTGGGCGGCAGCAGGTGCTCGGTGCAGCCCTGAGACTGCACAGGATGGCAGAGTTTGCTTGGTGTGGCCCCGAGACTTCAAATGGCAGCACAGCTTGCTGGGTGCAGCCCGAAGACTGCGCAGGGTGGCAGCGAGGGTGCAGTGCCACCTCAAGACTCCGGCGCAGCACTCCGCCAAGCCCCCATCCCTCCACAGCCCCAGGGCAAGCAACTCCAGGTGGTCTCCTCTTCCCCTCTCTGGCAAGGCAGGCAGGGATGGAGGAGCGTATGAAAGCTCCTGCCATGCCCCAGTGTGGGAAATTATTGTCTGCCACTTGCCTCCCCAATGAGGTGAGCAGCTTTGAGCGTGGGCTGTCCTGGATGGGAACACGGCTTTGAGCGTGCTGTCCTGTGGTGAAGTTGACACAGTATGTATAAAGCATACACTCATAATGGAGGGAGTCCGGCCGACCCCCGAGTGAGCCACCCCGCCCTCCGGGGCGTGCCAATCCTGCCCCCTTGGCGCAGCAGAGGCACTCTGCACATGTGCACATGGAAAAATGCCACGAAGAATCAAGTGAAGTCTATGGTGTCTTCGCTGGAAAAATACTTGATGCGTGAAGAGGTGAGAGATTACTGTATTTGGCTTATTCTGTTAATCATACACAAATCTTTTTCTGAAAAGACTTGTTAGGTAGCGTGTATTTGGTTTGGTCATAATGGAGAAACATTCCCTGCTTCATAGAGGATAAGGATTTGCCAAAGAATTTTCATAAATGCAACTTTTAAGGGGCTATTTGGAGTAGATTGGATATGGTGTCATATATCAATACACAGCAGTCCCATATACAGATGCAAATAAGTTCCAATTAAAAGCCTTTTGCAACAAGCTGCAAAAGAAATAAGACTGATACCCTCTATTAAGTTATTACTGATGACTCATGAGTGACATATTAAACAAAAACATCTGAAAGATCACAGAATATTCTGAGTTGGAAGGGACCCACAACAATCATCGAGTCCAACTCTTAAACGGCACCACTGCCTCCCCAGAGAGGAATCGGACCCCAGTCTCCTGCGTGAGAGGTGTGGACACTCACCACTGTACTAAAGTGGATTTTCTCAGAACAATATATATTTTACATTCAGAGAGCTATCTATATAATGCTCAGTACCTTTGCAGAGAGTACAGACTTTCCAGTGAGAGGAAGAAATACCATCTTAGCCTTCTATATTATATAGAAGAAGCACAAGTAATTTAGTATTCAGAAAATGCTGTCCAGATTTGAAATGGGCAGATTTTACAGTAACAAAAGTCTATTACAGTCACTAGAAATGTTTTGCTGTGTTAATTAACAAAGAAAATGGAATCATAAACTAGATATCAAGACCAAGAGGGTATTTTATGCCTAATGTATTAACAGGCATTTGCTCACAAGTTCTTTTCAAGAAACCCTTTAAAATGTGTATTCCACTGAGAAGCTCACAGTTCACATCGTATTTCAACAGAAACATTTACTAGTAGAATTGAGAACATAAGAGTGGCTCCTCAGTATGGTACTTTTGAAGAAAAAAACATGCTTTAAGAAATTATTTTGAAATAAATATTTTAAGATGTAATAGACTTAAGAGAGAAGATTCATTAGTGCTTTCTGGTTTTAGGCATCTATTTTTAACCATCTCAATCCCTCAAGGTTTTTATCAATGCAAAAAAAAGTAAAAAATAGGCCAGCATTTTAGTTGCAACTAGAAGTCAAGTATTTTTACCACTCATGAATTTTCTTCAGCATAGTCTCTATTTGCAAAACCCCCAAATGCTAGAGCCAAAGCCATGAGTACAGGAGCATAGTGGTGCTCTTACCTGTGTGCTTCCGGAGGTGCTCTTTAAAATGTCCAAAGTGATCAAACTGCTTATCACAGTACTGGCATATATGTAGTTTTTTGCCAGGTCTTTGCTTCTTGCTAGCATCACCTTCATCAAAGTGGTAATAGGCGAGGTGTTGTTTCAAAGCACTTCCTCGTAGGTACCTTTTATTGCATATGTCACACTTGTAACTCTCAGCAGAGTGCGTTTTCATGTGTTCCTTAAAATGGTAAAACAATTTAAATGAATGGTTACATTTTTCACAGTGGAATAAATTCTTCACGTGTGACATCTGAAGTTCCACAATTTCAATATTTTCTACCTGTTTGCACGAGTGATCAGTTGCACTGCCACCTTCTTCTTGGATCTGGCATTTTTTCTCTCCCTGACGATATTTACTGGTGATATCTGCCAAAAGAGCCAGAGCAGATTCATCGGATGTACCCATTGTATGTATGTACTTCAAAGATTGATCTGCAGAAGCTACTTGAAGCGTTTCAATTCTGTCATCTTCTACTTCAATCGTCCCTTCAGCAATCTCAACCTCAATTTCAACAGACTCCGATTCTGCAGATGGCAGTGTTTCTGTGATAACATTAGAGGTTTCAGCTATCTTCCTCTTTTTTGCTTTATTTTTGCCTTGCCTTTGATTTGATTCTAATGGTGATGAATTTTCTTTGTTCCTGCAAAACATTTGCATAAACACAGTTAAGATTTATAAGCACTTACATAACAATTCCTACATGATGCTGAGTTTTTCCATTAAATGCTAGCTAGCTGTTTCTCAAAGAAGCTGAATGATGAATCACCACGTAACCTGCACCCATTTCGGAAGCTAGTTTGTCCTTAATCTATACTCCTTAGAGCTGTAGAATAGCATAGTAAAAGCTGTGGAGCCTTTAACATAAGGTTATTCAATTGTTTTAAATTGCTCCACTTGAATGATACAAAGCATCTATTCAAGAAGAAAGGCCAGTTAGTCTAATGACAGGTCTATCTAAGAAACTTGTGAAATTCTGTACTTGGAAAGAAAACTTCTCCAGAGGAAGGAGTTCTTTAGCCTGCTTACTCAGAAATAAGATTCAAGTTCTTCCTACACTATTAATCTCTTAAGCTCTGGAGTGCATGCAATTGCCTGCAGCACTATCTTGGTTTTAAGACAATTGTACCACGTATTTAAATTTGAAATCAAGAGACTCTCCGCAAAATATAGAAAAAGGAACAATAGCATATACAGTATTCCCTCGAATTTTGTGAGGGGTTGGTTCCAGAAAGATGCTGCAATGAGCAAAATCCACGAAGTAGCAGTTAACATGGTAAATACAGTAATTATGGTAAAGCTGGGGGGGGCAAAACTGCGATGTATTGAAACCATGAATGGTGAACCGTGAAGTAGCAAGGGACTACTGTATATATGTGATAAAACACAGAACACAAGCAAAAACTCCAGAATAACTGGAAAAAACCCCACCTCTCCCGCTTGGGGCAGTTATAACTCTGGCCAGCAGGAGGCACCAGCACACCCTTGGAAACAAAGGGGCAGCTGTGAACCCAGTGAGAGGGTCCCACAGCCACAACAATGGCAGCCATGACAATGGCGGAGGCAGTCTGGGGCCCTCGGCCCTCTCACAAGCAATGCAGGGGGGGCTGTCTCACCATTCCCCCATGTGCAGGGAGGGGAAAAGAAACTCCTTCGTGGACGGCATCTGTCTGAGTCTGAAGCAGCTCTGGCAGTGATTGCAGGGGCTATGCACAGATGCCAATGGTGGCACATGCTGGCCCAGGGTACGAAGCGCACCAGGACCTCCCGGGAGCTGCGGCACAGACGATGCGAAATGGTAACTGGGTGGCAGAGTCCAACGCAGAGCCGCATGGTAAGAAAAGACAGGCTCAGAAGATGTGCAGAGAGGAAACGAGATGCACTGGGTTGGTCATGAGGCAGCCAAACCCCAAGCCAGCCAGTGCAGGGGGCCTGCTCTCTCTCCCACATATGCTTTTTATTTCCCATTTTCCTGCGATGCCTTCTCTCTCCCCCCTGACTTGTGGATGGGGAGTCGCGACTGCACGGAACCTCTGACTCCCTGGAGCAGAGCCCAAACCCAGAAGAGTTGGGATGGGGGAAAAAATTCCAAACAGGATGTAAATCCATAACAAGCACTTACAGCATACTTGAAAACACTATAGCTGCGACTTCACACAATGATTATGAAAGTAATCCCTTGAATTTCATGGGGATTTGGTTCCGGAAAAGTGCCGCAATAGCTGAATTTCATGAAGACAAGTAAAAAACATGTAAATGAGATGTAGTCAGCTCCTCAAAGCATTTGTCCGTCAATGGTTCAGAGTGGGCATCAATCAGGGGATTAATGTCAGCATGAGTCACATCATCGAAGCCTTCTCCTCCCAGTAGTTTTGCCAGCTTCATGGTCTTATCTACCACAGAGTTATGGTCTTCATCAGGAGAGAATCCCCTGTGATCATGAACCACTTCTGGCCATAATTTTTTCCAGCTGGCATTTACATTCTCACTCTTCATCTCATTTATGGCCATTTGAGGCTCCTGCGAAACATTAAATCCGCGAATTCAGGTCAGATGTTAATATGGCAAATTACAGTTATACCTCGGTAATTCACGTGGTCATATTCACGGCCTCATCGACTCACGGATTTTTTTTCTGCGAATCTGCCTCAGTGATTTGCGGAGCTTCCCGGTCAACACATGCGTGGTGCCTCTGCTTTGCTGAGGGGTGGCGCTGGTGCTCCCTGTGGGGCAGGACTGGCATGCCCCTGCGGGGTGGGTGGGCGGCACCTCTCGTTCACTGGAAACAGCCACAGATCACTCCCTTAAGAGTGCTGTGGAGGTTACATGGCGTTTATAAGTCCCATGGCACCTTTAGATGTACCGCAGTCCCTTCCTCACTCCTGTGTGTCTCCACAGCCGGTCCCTATCAGGAAAGGCTTATATGTACTCCAACACACAGTGCCATGGCATGCCTCAAGGCACACAGGGACCCGCACAAGGATCCTTCAGTGCCAGCTGCCCCCGGTCTGCCTGGAGCTGCAGATGGGCACTGAGACCCAGCGTGGCTCTCTTATAAGTGTTGCGGAGGTTGCATGGCGTTACATAAGTCCCGCTGTGCCTTTAGATGTCGCGGTCCCTGCCCTGGGAAAGGCTTATGAACGTAGTATGCAGTCACACTCATGACCATGGGTGCCTGTCACCTGACAGGGGCCCGGGCTGTGTCACCAGCCCCTGCTGGCCACCCGCCCCTGCCAGGAGTGAGGAAGCCTTAAACTGTTGTCTTAGGTTAGCATTATGATATATGTGGTAAATGCATTTTAGTATTTTGTATTCCATATTGCTGTTTTAAAACAGCACTGTCTGTAGCACCCCTTTCCGCCCCCGCTAAGGCAGTAAATCCCAGAAAGGAATTTGAGGCATTTTGACAGGAGGAGGAGGTTCTGGGGGAACGATAGCAAGCAGCAGCTCAACAGCCCGGCTGATGAACTGCAGCTCTTTCTCGTTCTCCAGGTTGTTCTTCCTTGGGACTCTGAGGAACTGAACTTATCTCCCATAGACACATCCAAACTGAAACAAAGAATCTCAACTATCTGCATCAGAAGGCTCCACATCTAGCCAGGAACAAGGTTTCGGCCCTTCCTTCCCTTCCCCCCACCCCGATTTGGGGGAGGAAAATATCGGGCAGTGTCAGACTGAAAACAACAGGTTTTTTTTCTCTCTTTTGCTGGTCCTTAACTCCCTGGAGGAGAGTTTTTAGTTATAAATTTGTGTACTTCAGATAAAAAATGATTTTTTTTTTCCCATTTTCTTCTTCACTTCCCTTTGGGGAGAGAAATCAATTTAATTGGAATTGGTGGGGAGAAAAAAAATCTCACTCTAAACCACAACAACTGTAACATATGGCACGGCATGGGTCCCGTTTGGCCAGAGCGGCAGCCAGCCTGGACTTGCCAGCCCATATGCCCATATATGCATATGCACATATGCATAGCCTTAGACAAAGCACTCCAGCCTGTGCTAGCCGCTGCAGTTAAAGGGAAAACACTCCTACTCCTAGCTGTAAGGGGCCTGACGAGTGGCTACTGAGGGGCACTGTGTGAGCTGAGCTTCTCCAGCCAAGGGGGCAGGATCATCCCCAACCAGGCCTCATTGCTATTTACAACTACCTGAAGGGAGGTTGTAGTCGGGTGGATGTAAATCTCTTCTCTCAGGCTGCCAGCACCAGAACAAGAGGACATGGCCTTAAGCTACACCAGGGAAGGTTTAGACTGGATTTTAGGAAGAGGTTTTTCAGAGAGAGTGATGTCTCAGTGGAATGGTGTCATGGGTTAACCCACATGGACATGGACCTGGTTTTCTTTGTGAATTTTTTCCATTTTCTCCGAAGATGGGAGCAGGGCGGCGGCGCGGCTTTCCCCACCGCCCCAGCCCCTCTCCTCACCACCGCTGGAATGATGCTGGTGGCGAAGATGCGCAGGAGAGGTGGTGCGGGCGGNAAAGGAACTGCTCTCTTCCTCCTCGCTTCACTCCAGGAGTCTCTGCTGCTCCGGACTTTCCTCCCAGCTGATCTCGAGAACATCGGCATCCGTCCTTCCCCGACGATAGCCGGCGGACGTCGCTACCGTTTTTTCTAGCCGTATTTTGTTATTGTTGGGACTTTCGGTTTCTTCGGGGGGTATTGGTGTTTTGGGTGGGATTTGGGGTTGAGGGATTTCTCCGTCGTGCTGGAAGTGGGTTTCATCACGTGGGGGAGGGGGAAGCTTTGGTTTTTATGTTCCCCACTGTTGATATCAGTTGCACACAAATTACTTTCCCATTTTATATTTCCCTGTTCCCTTCTCTTTTCTCTTGTAAATAAATCCTGTTACATCTCTAACGATCTCTCATCCAAGGAGTGGTAAATAACCCCTTACTGGTCTTTAACCAAGACAAATGGGCTGCCCAGAGAGGTGTTTAAGAAAAGACTGGATGAGGAACTCATTGACATGGTCTAGATAATGGGATGATGGGATGGGGAGTTAGGTTATTAAAAAAAAAATATATATATATGACATGACCCTGAGTTTAGCTCAGATAGATAAAACATGGTGCTCATGGCACGAGGGTTATGGGTTTGATCCCTGTATGGTCATTCACTTAGGGGTTGTACTCGATGATCCTTGTGGATCTCTTCCAACTTGGAATATTCTGTGATTCTGTGCTTCTGTGATCACCCGAAGACCTAGGTAATGAAGCTCCTTCTGATGGATTGGTTCCACCACTGCTTTATCCCATAGACCAAGCATTACCTGCCCATAAAAGGCCTCCCATTCCAAGTCCCTCTGATCATAAGCAATGCTACAGGACAGGCTGCTGATCTGCATTATGATGGCATGCAGATCAAGTACTTGCCACCAAACACGACGTCGCTCATTCAGCCCACGGATCAAGGTGCTATTTGCGCTTTTAAGGCACTCTATATGAAGAATGCCCCAGACAGCATACTGACGTGAATACACTATTGCAATGTGTCTTTGAAATACAGTTGTAGGAACAAGCCACATTTGGCTAA